>PVKS010009364.1:0-64277 GCA_004027875.1 Aplodontia rufa
AAGTTGTTCCTCTCTTTCTCTGTCTCTCTCACTGTCCCTCTCTCTTTAAAAAAAAAAGTTGTTTTTTTTTCCCTGAAAAATACTTTCTTGCTGAGGAAATCAAATGACAACCACACACACTGAGAGAAACCATTTGTAAAACGCATTTTTGATAAAGGACTTCCATCTGAGACATACAAAGAATTCTTAAAACTCAACAATAAGGAAATAACTTGATTAAAAAGTGGGCATAAGATTTGAATAAACTTCCCTAAAGAAGTTGTACAAATGATGAACACACATATAAAAAGATGTCAATATCATGTATCATTAGGGAATTACAATTTTAAGCAAAAATGAAATACTCCTATACTCTTATTTAAAGTGACTAAAATCTGAAACCCAGATAACGCTGTGTGACCGGTGAGGATGTGGAGCAACAGGAACTCTCATTCGTTGCTCCTCAGAATGCAAAATGTTGTAGCCACTTTGGAAGACAATGCCAATTTATTCCAAAGCTAAATAGCATTACGATATGGTCCAGTACTTGTGCTCCTGGGTATTTACCTGAATGAATTGAAAGCTTCTATGCACAAAAGTGTTTATAGCAACTTTATTCATAATTACCAAAAATTGGAAGCAACCAAATAGGTGAATGGATTAAAAAAAAAGACTTGTGGTACATCTGTACAATGGTATATTACTCAGCACTAAAAATAAATGAGCTACCAAACCACTTAAAGACATGAAGGAATCTTAAAAGTATGCTCCCATGAGAAGAAGGCAATCTGAAACATCTGCACGTTGTTTGATTCGAACTATAGGACATTCTGGAGAAGAGAAAACTATGGCAATAGTAGAATATCAGTGGTTGCCAGAAGTAAAGGGGGAGAAAGGAGGGGAGTATAGATGGAGCACAGGGGATGTTTAGGGCAGTGACAATTTTCTGTTTGGTACACCAGTGCTGAATGAATGGGCCATGATAATGTACAATGTAGGAGTGAAGTCTGTAGACTTGGTTAATAGAAAAGTTTCAATATTGGTTCATCAATTGTAACAGATGTACCAAACCATTCCAAGATGTTCATAATAGTGAATTAGGGCATAGGAGAGCAAGAAAGAGTACATAACTGTACTTTCTGTTCCGTTTTTTTATAAACCTAAGAAATAGTCTTTTAATTAAAGAGAGAGAGAGAGAGACAGAAAGGAAGAATCTCCCAATGTCAGGTTTTCTAAATAAAGCAACAAGTGTAAATTTATAGGATACATTTCTTTGACTGGAAAGGAAAGCGATATTTGGATATTTTTCTAACATCAAAGTCATTTGGAAGAGTCTCAAAAAGCACAGCTCCGTAAGATTTTCCATTTCTAGAAAGGAAAGACATCAGGGAAAAGGGAATAGAGTCTCATCTTAGAAAATTAATGGTAAAACTCACCCCTGTCCCAAAGCACTTAGAAGATTCCAATCTTTCTTCACTCATAAAATTAATTTAAAATTGTTACAATCACCAACTTTGATAGCTAAAGAATAATCAGTCTAAGTTTAGAAAGGTAAATTCAGGTGCCGGGAGCGGTGGCTCGGTGGTTATGGTGTTTGCCCAGCATGCGTGAGTAAATGGGTCAAACCCAAGCACCTTGTACATAACAAAGTCTGGAAGCAATGAAAGCTGCATGAAAAACTAAAATAAAAATTGTTTCTCTCTCTCTCTCACTTTCCCTCTCTCTTTTAAAAAAAAAAACAAAAGTAAATACATTAATAAACAAAAAGAAAATGTTTAAGATTCTGCCTTCCCCACTTTCCATCCCCTATCCCAGATCACACCAATATTTTGACCTATTTAAAATATATCCATTAATATAATATAAATAAAGTATCTATTCTATTATGGGCCAGGTATATGCTTTTTGTTTAATCTGCAGGTGTGTGTGCTATTGTAAAATGTGAGTTCTTTATGGTCAGGAACAGTTTTAATCTCAGCAGCCGTGTAATCTGGGATTGGTACCTTGAACCCCAAAACAATAATTTATTGAGTACCTGCTATATTCTAAGCACCGTGCTACTCATTTTAGATCAGCTTTTTCACTTAAGAATGCTGACAACCCTATAAAGTAGGAATTGTGGGGACTGCATTATTCATCAGTAAGTTAATAGTTAAAGGGATTAAAAATACCAAGCAGAAAGATAGGAAGAAATGGAAACAGAATTATAGACTATGGCACTCCTTCATGCTACTCAAATTATAATAACTGTGGAGGGAATGCTCACAGCTATGGAATGTGGGAGCAAGGAGAAAAAAAAAGTTCATCTTCCTGGGGTGCTAATTTTAGAATAAGTTAAAATTGAATAATATAACTGCATGTGTGCATTTGTTAGTATGTTATGCATTTGGTTAAAAACATTTCAAATCAAGCAAATGAACAAATAAGGAAAGGTTCTCCTGATTTCCATTGCGTCTCCCTTCTTTCTAGAAGTGCCTGCTATTACCAATCCCCTGTTGAACAACGCAGAGGTTACAGGCCTCTACATGCATCTTCCACCAGTAGAAAATTTCTATATAAAATTTTATTCCCCCCAAAGTTAGCCACTAATAATCTATTGACCAAAAGCCTTACCCAAATAAAACAATTAATATGCATTTTGTATGATATATGTATTACACATGGTAAAAATGCTCAAGAACAATGAGAGATCACTTTTTCCTGCAATACATTATGTACTGAAGAAATCATGTGCACACCAGAAATAATTAGCATTACTGGCCCTTTTAAGTGCATACTCATACCTGAGCTCACTGCAATAGCAGCAGGAGGTGGCACAAAACTATTAAAGTAGTACAGTATGTGCTGTAGTTATTTCTATACAGCTATGATATTAGACTGCATCTTTATTTTTGTTTTGTTTCTGTCCTTACAAATGGAGCCATGTACAGTCTGTAATTGCTTATGCAAATAAATGTTAATAAATGTGAACTTTTTTTTAAGAGAGAAGGAGAGAGTGAAAGAGAGAAAGAATCAATTTTATTTATTTTTCCATACGGCCTTTGTTCCTCTGACACTTAGTTGTGTATGTGGTGTTAGGGTTTGAACCCAGGTCCTTGTGTATGCTAAGTAACCGCTCCAATCACCAAGCCATTGCTCCAGCCCAAATACTAATTTTTAATGATAGATTTATATATATTTTATGACAGTAAATTATAAAATAGACATTTACCTACCTATTTTTATGCATTCATGACATACCTTTTTCTTAATTTTTTTCAATATTTCTAGATGATGAGGCTCGAGAATGTTTTAAAATTGTAAAAAATCTAAAAAAAAAAAAAAAAGATTTGCATGTAGGCAAACCTGTGCTGTTGACCCAAGTACAAGGTCAACTGTATTTGTGTTTTAGTCTGGAGATATTCAATTAGTATACTGAAAGACATGTTTCCTGTCCTTCTCCTTATGTACAAATAACACAATAGTATAACAGTGCACACCTTGTCTACCAGTTGAATTTATTACATATAATAATATTGTTGGAGTTTATATCTTAAAAATTCATATATATCTCATATCTCATATTTTAAATGTCTTAGTATAGGGGCTGGAGCGGTGGCTCATGGTTACAGCACTTGCCTGGCATGCACGGGAATGTAAATTTGAACTTAGCACCACATGCAAAATGAAGTGTTGGAGCAACGAAGGCCACATGAAAAACTAAATAAAAAATTGATTCTCTGTCTCTCTCTCTCTCATTGTCCCTCTCTCTTTAAAAAAAGTCTTAGAATAAAATGAGCACACATATGATGAAATAGACTGTAAAATCACAAGAATTTTTAAATTAATGTAACATCTTAATATTTATGAACAAGGATTATTTAAATTTGATTGTGAATAAAATTAAGCAACTCTAGGCAGGTTAGACAAGAGAGACATTTTACAGTTGAAAAGATAAACTTTTACAAAAGGAAAACTTTGATATATAGTTTGTTTTGGGCAAACCATATTATATCAATTTCCTTATCTGTTTGTAAAGGCTATTAACCTTAAGTGAATTACAAATAGAGAAAATTGCTTTCTACCTACTTAAACAATTAGGTGTTTCTTCCTTTCCTTCACCTTACTATCTGTAGAGTGACTACAATGATTTTAGGCATCAGACATCATTTTTCAGCCACAAGAACATGAGATCTCTTCATTGCAAATTATTAACAATTTCAAAATCCAGCTCAAAACAGCTTATATTTATCATATTTTTTAATGAAAGCAAAAGACAGAAAGTACACTATCCATCTAAGAATTCTGTAATGTAGTACAAGTTTTAAGAATTCATCTGCTACAATTTGAGCTCATTATAGTTGTGTCACAAATTGGTGTTGTATAATTATTCTTTATCTGGGGCCAAAATTCAAATATGTTCTTGTCTCTAGAGGAGAAACATCTTCAAGTTCTGTATACAGTCTGCTCATACATTGCTAATCAAGAAGTTCTTGCTAGATAGTGAATCTTCCATAATTTTTTACTTCTCCATCTAATTTGTTTCAATGCTAGAAGGAAAATTTATTTTCATATCGTAATACAAGCAGTGAGTGAGGATGATGGAGGGTAGGTAAGAGAATCTCAAACTAAATCTTTAGACAGAAGTTCTCACTTTTATAAGCTAGCCTGTGACACGTTCTCTCCAAAACAACTGTGGTTTCTATCAGAAGGAAAACGGTAACCAAACATTAAAAATGCGAGTGAGCAAAATATTTAAGATAGTTTCCTCTAGATGTCAATTTCCACTATAAGTTGTATCTTTTTTTTAATCTGGGGATTTAAATAATAACCATTTTAAATGAAAAACTATAACAGAATAATCAAAGCAGAAACAAATGAAGGATCTTACATTGCTTCATATTCATCTTTACTTGGTTTTCTTACCATGTGCCCTAAGCCACTGACAATTCATATTTTCCAAATTTTGGGTGGATAATGTTTTCCCTTTGATTATTTTTCATGGGCAATGCAGAAATGTTAGCTGTTTGGCTCCTGTATTGGAAAATTTAAAGTTTCCTTTAGTTAAGTATGTCAGAACTTGCCTGCAAAGAACCAGAGTCAGTCACAAGAAGTTGATTAATTTTATACCTGGACTTGCAAAGACAGGTTAGTTCTTCTCCTGTGCCTGTGTAAATTACATGGCAGTACCAAGTAAGCCAAAGCTTCACAGGGTTATCTTATTGTTAAGGATCATAATATTAAACATGTACTATGTGCCAAACTTGGGGGTGGATCTTGGGAATTCCAAGTATTCTCCATCCTTACCTTAACCAATACTTTCTAAGTGCTGACTACACCTCCACACCTTTGTCTACTCTTCTGAGGTTGTAAGGGAAAAAAGAAACATCATCCAGTAAGTTCCTAAATTTCTTTTTTATTTGACAGGTAAATGTCTGGACCCTTGAACTGACCCTACCATATCCCTCATGTTGTCAGGCAGCAGAACATCTCAGAGCCTTGGTGCATGGGAATTCTCCAAACCCCATTTCACATTCTATTAGCAAGATCTTTGGCAACTAGGTTCAGGGACAAGAGTTTGCCTCAAGGTTTTATTGATACTGTCACTTCGTTGATATTCTCTGTTGGAACAAAGACATTCCAGAGCTTGACTATCCTAGGACCTGTAGGAGGAAATAGCTCAGAAGAGTATGTAGTGGGAAAATAGAAGACATTCATAAAACACAATCATATTGGTATAGTAGATACACAAGTGTATGCATATCTCAAAACACATCAAACTCACAGAAAGAGAAAAGTATTGTACCGTGTGTCAATTATACCTCTGCTAAGTTGATTAGAAATGACACTGTAAAGGTCCTCTCATTTGCTCTATCACTCTTCTAATTTATGTTCCTTTCTTTGGCATGATCCCCATCAGTTGATTGATCACCCAGATTTTTGCCTACATCATAGCCTCTGGTTGTGTGTTTTGGTTGTCAATGGCCCATTGATTCTGGATTTCAGCCCCCTATTTTGGAGCTTTATATGCCTTGTTCCCAGCATCCAACCAGAAGAACATGTATAATAACTGAGTGTCAGCAGGCAAGAAGGAGGAGAATGTGGGAGAATTAAATAGCTGAATGAATCACTGCTCCAAAACGTGGAAGCAAAATGAATTGGCCAGACACAAAGTTAAAAGCTTGCTCCACAGGGCTGGAGAGGTGGCTCAGTGGTAGGGTGCTTGCTTGCCTGGCATGCATGAGGACCTGAGTTTGATTCCCAGCATTGCATACACAAATAAATAAAGGAAAAACAAAAAACAGTTGAAAAAAATTAACTCTCTCTCTTAAAAAGAAGAAGGAAGAAAAAAAGACTCCTCTTGCTCCATGCTCCTCCTTACCTGCTCAACCAAACGCTGCTCCACATTTAAGGAATGATTACCACTAAGTTATCAGTAAAATGCTTGTGTCATTAAGTATGAGGCAGACATCTGAGACAAACATGTGGTTTTCAAATTGTATGTGGCCTCCATAGATACACATACTCTTATTTTTTTAAAGAGAGAGGGACAGTGAGAGAGAGGGAGAGAGAATCAATTTTGTTTAGTTTTTCCCATGACCTTGTTCGCTAGATACACATATTCTTAAATTGCTTAAGAACTTGAAAACTGGCTCTGGAAAAGATGAAGCTTGAATATTAGTTCAATGGAGAATAAAGTGGCTGGATTGGTGGCTCAGTGGTTATGGTGCTTGCCTGGCATGCACGAGGACACGGGTTAGAAGCCCAGCAACATGTACACAAGTGTCAGAGCAACAAAAGCCACATGAAAAACTAAATAAAATAGATTATCTCTTTCTCTCTCTCTCTCACTGTCCCTCTCTCTTAAAAAAAAAAAAGATGGAAAAGAAATATTCCAGTGGAGCCTTGCAAGAAATACACTGCCAACAAGAACATTAATGTGTGTCCTATAAGCTTCAGAGAATAGGTTACTTTCAACACACATATTATGGTAGCTTCATATCTAGTATTTCAATGGAATATAAGCTCTAGTATGTATTTGTCTGTCTAGTTAAATTTGTTATATCGTCAGTATCTCACATAGTGCTATTACAGAAAAGGAGATTAATATACATCATTTTGTTGGTCTTTTAAAAACTGGACTTCATGGGCACTGGCTTGTAGAAACTCTGGAAATGAAGACTGGTGTGAAAAACTATTACATAGCTTATTGCAGGCCTAGTGAATAAGCATCTTGGACAACTGAGTTGAATAATCTCTGAAATGGGAAATGTAATCTCCTTGAAATCACTCTTCTAAGTATGATGAAATGAGTGCTACGTATGGATCAGAATCTTGGGTTCCTGACTGTTCCACCACCATAATCTCAGTGATCCTTCCTCCTTTGGATCTCTGTTTCCTTATCTGAAAAAAATATGGGATTTGGACTGGACAATCTCCAAATCCCTATGACAAATTCCTTAAAAATAATTTATCTCACACAATCCTTAGAAGAATAACTAGACAATTAGAGTCAGGAAATAACT
Organism: Aplodontia rufa; assembly: GCA_004027875.1. NCBI lineage: Eukaryota > Metazoa > Chordata > Mammalia > Rodentia > Aplodontiidae > Aplodontia > Aplodontia rufa. Next base: position 7,485 of record PVKS010009364.1, read on the forward strand.
TTGTAAAACATTATAAAAATAAGAGTTCTTCACATGTGAATAGAACATTTAATATTTTCAAAGCACTTTTACATCCATCATCCTATTTGATTTTCAAAACCATCTTGCAAAACTATTTAATATAGTACACTAAGAACTAGGTTCAGAGTGTGAGATCACAGAAAAGTAATGATAGACATAACACTAAAATCCATCCTACAAGATATTAGTTTTAGGTTTTATCCCATTCTACACACACACACACACACACACACACACACCTTGGGAACAGAATCTAGTACTGCCTCTCCAGCCCTTTTTATTTTATTTTGAGATAGGGTCTTGCTAGGATTACAGGTATGTGTCACCACACCTAGCCTAAACATGTATGGTTTTTAGGTCTTTTACAATTATCATGAGACTGCAATAGGGCTCCTAATTTTGCCAAATCTGAAGTTCTAATACAGCTATGGGCAGATATAGACAACTTCCCTTATACTTAATTTTATTTGTATCTTTTCCATTTGATTTTTTTAAAAGAGAGAGCAACAGAGAAAGAGAGAGAGAGAGAGAGAGAATCAATTTAGTGCTTCTTGTGGCTTTCTGAGACCTCATTGTGTACCTGGTGCTGGGGTTTGAACTTGCGTACTTGCACATAGCAGGCAAGCACCATAACCGCTGAGCTACCGCTCCAGCCCCCCATTTGATTTTATTTATGCAGATGCTGATAAGCTTTCTGGGAAAATAACTGGAGTATTGTTCATTATTTGATTTCAGCCATAGCTAGGCACCTGTAGATTATGAAGAACCCAATAGCAGCAAATCCTAAAAAAAGGAAAACTGAATATTAAAGGCAATTTACCCTATGGGGGAAAGACCTGGTGTTAATTGAATTTGGCCATAAAGATAAGAGATTGAAGAAAACAGTTCTGTATTTTGGGGAATTGTATGTTTTAAAATACATTAAGATTTTAAAAATGTTGATGTGAGACCTCCTAAGAATTGCAATATTAAGGGGAGAAAACTTTCCCTTCTCACTTTGGCTAAGTGCTGTTGAACTGAGTTGCAAGAGTTGAGAACACTGGGCTGGATGTGTAGGCAAGCATTTGTACCTGGTTAGGACATCCACGAGGCAGTGGCAAGCAGCAGCATTGAAGCAGGCCTCCAGCTGGCATTTATCTGCAGCAGAGCCTCAGCAGAGCAGACACCAGACACAGGAAAATGAATGACTTAGACCAATTAATTAAATGCATGTGAGACACTCCTCTGCGATTCTCAGAAATATTTTGGGAGTTGGAGTTCCTGCCTAAACAGCTGGGGACTTCTACAAGCGAAACATCATGTAGGGTTACAAGGCAGAACACTGTTTTCTGGTTTTGGGCTTTTCCACCATGTTGCACTATCATGTTTTCTGATTAGAAGTTTGAATTTTTAAACTATCTGAATAATTCTTAACTTCATTCTCAATAAGTGATCCATTTATTTCAGCTTACTCCTGTATACCATGAAATTATTTGCTCCTCATATAGCTTTAAATTATTTCCAGTTCTCCACTGAAGGCTGATGATATTAATTTTTCTCAAAATTAATTTTCCTTGAAGTTGAAATGCTATTTCATCAAATTTATGAAAAATGAAAATCATAAACTTGTGTTTTGTGTTGGCTAATCTTTTTTTAAATGTGTGTCTCCTTCACTTTTTGAAAAATGAATTATCATGTCAAGAAAGCTTACAAATCTTGTTCACAATTTTCAACAGAAAATCATTTGACTTCTATAAATAGAAAAAACATCATATACTGTTCATTATCAACACAAAATTTCTCAAGGCGACCATATTTGCTATGTGATATTATTTTATTTACAGTTTTAATTAGGATAGAGCAAAAGTGATAAAGGCTGGGATAACTTTTTGCAACTTGTCCGTATTGATGCACAACGCAATTTATTGCAAGAACTTTAGGACATAGTGCAGGTGAGCTGTAAGCCTTTGCTTCTAATTATGAAATTTGCTCCATCAGAAGCACAAGACACCTGATTCTCTAGAAGTACTCATGTTTTGTCAAGCAAAAATAGCAGCAAAAATAGATGCTATAATATTGTTAGTTTTTAAAGACTTTACAAACATCCGTTCTTGCAATTTGTGATTACAATTCTGCAATTTCAGTAATTATGAATCAAAAATTTAAAAATAATGATGCAATTTAAAGACAGGTGTGTGAGTCACAAAACAACATTGGAAAGCAGTTCATTGCCTCACTAAAAATGAAAAATTTGCTGGGTGCGATGGCACATGCCTGTAACTAATTCTTCAGAATCAAACAGCAGGCATTAGAAGGATTTTATAGTCAGGGACCATTTAATCAATCTGAATGGATTTTTCCCCCAGTACTGGTGATTAAACCCAGAGGCACTCTTCCACTGAGCTACATCCCTATCCTTTTTATTTTTATTTTTTTTTTATTTTGAAACAGATCTCACTAAATTTCTGAGGTTTGTCTTGAATTTGTAATCCTCCTGCTTCAGCCTCCTGAGTCACTAGGATTATAGGTTTGTGCCATCACGCCCAGCAAATTTTTCATTTTTAATGAGCCAATGAACTGCTTTTCAATGTTATTTGATGACTTAAAGACATACCTTTGAATTGCATAATTGCTTTTAAAATACTGGATTTTGATTCACCACTACTGAAATTGCAGATTCTAAATTTTATCATAGTGTCAACAACTGTATGAACATGAGCAAATTTTATGATGATTCCTGAAATTTTCTAAGACTATCATCATTTGTGTGTTCTTAAGTAAGAAAGTAGCAGGGTTACATTGCTTAAAATTCTGTTTGAAATTTTTGAAATATTTTTTCCATTTTCCTGCCTTATCAAGATTTTTCCCTCTCAAAAGATACAAAGGTATTAATATTTTAATTTTGAAAAGAGCTGTTAAAATATAAAACACAGACTCTCTTAGGGAAATGTGAGGTTAATAAACCATAGACTAATGTTCACTAAAAGATTTTCTACAGCATTTTTTAGCACTTCACATAATGATGAGTCAAATGACTTTTTTAGACTTAAATAACATAAAAAATAATTTCACTTCTTTTATTAAGAGTTGAGTAGTTTTACAATCATAAGTGTGTGTAAAGTAACGATAAGATATGCATTTGATTGTAAGCCATAGTTACCCCCACATTGCTCACACCCCAGTCTCTTGATTCTTCTATATTATGCCCCTAACAAACATAATTGACTATACATGTGTGTATCAGATTATATTTTTCACTTTTCTTAAAAATCCAAGTAACACACAAAAACACAGAAGATCAAACACAGACAACACCCACGAGATAGCCAATGACAGCCAAAAGGAACATGAAAGCTACTTGTTTTTTAAAATTTATTTTTATTAGTGCCTTATCGTTTTACTTAATGTTGGGATTTGTTGTCACATATTCCTAAATGCACACAATTCAGCAATACAATTTGTTCAATATCTCCCCCCACATCCCTCTGCCTCCCTCATCCCGTCCCCTGATCCCTTGCCTGAAAGCTACTTCTTACCGTACAACTTCAACATAGAGCAATAATCTAAGTCACCATTCACAGTCATCTATTTGCCAAAGTTTTCTAACACTGATCTTGCGCACTTTTGTGTATTTTTTCATGAAATCAATGTCAACATTGTTCATGCGATGCCCAAGAAAATCCAATAAGAGAACTGAAATAAGGGGGAATAGTTTTTATCAGAGTGGTCTGTACTTTAGAATACCACAAACCATTATAATATTTCAGAGGTTTTTTCCATCCAAGAATTTACTTTTGCCCTTTTGTGGGCAATATTGCCATCATTCAAAACGCATGTATCAGAGGAATTTGTGTTGGAATAAAGTTCATTGGAGTTTATGACAAGTCCTGAAAGGAAAATCACAACATAGACTTCTAGGGGTTCTGGCAAAAGGCCAGGCCTTCTGCTGCAAAGAACTATAAACCATCTAGAAGCAGCTCTTCAGACTGTTGGGCCATGACCATGAGACATCTATTAAGTGGTCAGGTAGCTGGTGCTGCCCATCATGAGCTAGATTCTCTCATTCACCTACAAACCCCATGTTACAGCAAAGGGGTGCCACTATGGCACATGACTGGTTCCATCACATACTGTATTTCCTAGAAACCATTGGCCTGATAGGGTGATGGAATAGCATCTTAAAGATGCATCTGAGAAATATATCTTGGAAATGATACCATCTCCCAGAACAATATTACATGTATTTCTGGTAGGAAAAAATACAAGGGTTTGGGAATCAAGGAATGGAAATGTCTCTTCATAACATCACTCCCAGTAACCCACTTGAAAAATGTGCACTTTACATCCTGCTTTGAGTTTTGTCGGTCTGTAGGCTAGCCCTGTTACCCAAAGGCATATTAAAGGTCCCACTGCATTTTAAGCTTCAGCCACCCAGTCACTTTCTGCTTCACTTGCCAAGCGACAAAGTAAGTGAGAAAAATAATCAAAATAATCAATATCCTGGAAAGAATAATTGCTCATCATCATCAGGAGGAAGAAGAGCTACTGCTTCAAAATGGGGACAGGGAAGAATGTGTTTTGCACTAAAGCAATCCGTTGGAGACTATCTTGGTTATCTCATGCACTCTTGTTATTTTTTATTTTTTGTAAAGAGAGAGGGACAGTGAGAGAAAGAGAGAGAGAGAGAGAATCAATTTTATTTAGTTTTTCATGTGACTTTCCTTGCTTCAACACTTAGCTGTGTACGTGGTGCTGAGGTTTGAACTGGCATACTTGCACATGCCAGGCAAGTGCTGTGACCGCTGAGCCACTGCTCCAGCCCCCCATGCACTCTTATTACAGGTGAATGGGCACCATCAATAGCCACTGCCTGGGGCTGGAGAGGTGACTCAGTGGTTATGGTGCTCGCCTGGCATGCGCAAGTACGCCAGTTTGAACCCCAGCACCACATACACAACAATGTCTTGAAGCAAAAAACAGCCACATGAAAAAATTAAATAAAATTGATTCTGATTCTCTCTTTCTTTCTCTCTCTTTCTTAAAAGAAAAAAAAAAAAGCCACTGCGTAAAGAAGTCGTTAGTTACCAGAGGCTCAGATACCTCAAGGATGAGGGTTCTAGTTACAAACAGAAGTGTTAAATGAGAGTAGACAGTGGAGGAGGATAATGAGAATCAGCTACGACCCTAAAATCAATTGCAGCAGCAGGGCCTGTGCTTCATCCCACAAACTTTCCTGAGTTGCCTAGAGACCCCTGGGTTTCCCAGCCGAACTTCTGGAAAAGTTAACCCTACATGTATTAAGCATGTAAGAAATAAGCGGGCCTGTGATGTGCGTTGTAGGCTGTAGTGGGTTGCATGGTGCCCCACCCAGCCTTCAGTTGGGATGGCTACTATATACCCCAGCCACAGGGAATGTCAACTGGAAAGTTGCAGCTGTCTCTTTCTGGACCTTGTCCTCAGCTAGAGAATGACCTTGCCAGATTCTGTACTACCTCCTACGGGTGATCTGCAACCAATGCCTAGCTGATGTGCAGGGACAATGGCACAGTCAAATTGCCTGAATTCAAGATAGCTCAGAGGGATTTTCCCAGCTACAGATCTTCCTGTTGGATTAGCTGAAGTCTCAAACAAATACGTTTTATGTTAGCTTGACCTCTGCCTATGAGATCTTCTTGGATTTACAGTAGTCTTGACAATGTCATCATAATAATTTTGCTAATTTTTAACTTTAAATCTTATAGGTTTATTATTATTATTGTTATTATTAAAGAGAGAGGGACAGTGAGAGAGAGAGAGAGAAAGAGAGAATCAATTTTATTTAGTTTTTCATGTGGCCTTTGTTGCTCCAAAACTTTGTTGTGTACGTGGTGTTGGGTTTTGAACTCCCGTACTCATGCATGCTGGGCAAGTGCCGTCCGTGACTGCTGAGACACAGCTCCAGCCCCCCAGGTTTATTATTTTTAATAACATGAGCTTTTCAACTTTCTGCCTTATAGTTATCCATAATAAAGAAATTAATTTGTAGAAAAACTGTCTTAAACTCAATCTTACTTCAGTTGTATTCTGCTATTTGGAAAAAAGGTCACTGAGAGTCACATGCCCAGCAATGGATTCTTAGCCGAGGGGAGTTTTGTGGTATGGTAAGTTGAAGGTATGTTAATTCAAGAAATTCTTTGAATACCTCTTGAGCAAACTTCCTTCATAATACATTCTAGGACCTACATTTCTAGCACACTGAATAGGTGCACTAAAGGCCCTTTTCATATATTAATCAGAAGAATTGAGAACCATCTGATGGTGGTTCAAGGACTTTGGTTTGGGGCTGGAGCGGTGGCTCAGCAGTTTCGGCGCTTGCCTGGCAGGCACAAGGGCCTGGGTTTGTAACCCCAGCACCACAAACACAACTAAGTGTTGGAGCAACCAAGGCCATGTGAAAAACTCAATAAAGTTGTTTCTTTCTTTCTCTGTCTCTCTCACTGTCCCTCTCTCTTTAAAAAAAAAAAAAAAAGGACTTTGGTTTATAAATGAGCATCTAAGAGTAGTAGCCTGGTGGGACACAAGAAAAAATATATTTGGTCTCTGCCATGGATCCTGGCATAGAATTCCCTTAATATTTTCTGAGTGATTAGGGTATTGGGTACATTTTTTGTTCTAATATTTGGTCTTTGATTCTAGTTTCTGACACGGAGTTACTAATCTCTTAGAATTTCCTGGATAATAGGAGCATCTTTCATTGCTAATAAAGTGACTGTGGATAGGGTCTCTTCACCAAAAACACCAAGTCATAACTAGAAACTTAGAACTTTTGGCCCCACCTCTGCCCCATCCTTCAAGAATGGGAGAAGCTAGAGATTGGGCAAATGATTGATCATGCTGATATGATGGGGCCTCCATAAAATTACCCCAACTGTAGGGCCGGAGAGGTGGCTCAGCAGTAGAGCATTTACCAGGTGTGTGCAAGGACCTGAATTTGCTCTTCAGTACTTCATGCACGGCTAAGTGGAGGAAAAACAAAAACCAGATAAAAAAATAAAAAGTTAACTCTCTCTCTCTTTAAAAAAAAAAAATTCCCCCAACTTCAGAGTTCACAGAGTTTCCAGATTGGTGAGCACATCCACACGATGGGAGGGTAGTACACCTGTGGGCACAGAACCTATGTACCTCCACGTCTGTCAATTCATTCGTGTCCTTTAAAATATCCTCTGTAATAAACAGGAAATAGTAAATAAACGATTTTCCTGGGTTCTGTGAGCCACTCAAGCAAATTAATGAACGTGAGGAAGGAGGCATGAAAACCATTTGTGGCCCAGTCAGACAGAAGCTGTGGCAACCCGAGGGCCTGTTACTTGTGATTGAAGTCAGCGTTGTGGGGCCAAAGGGGGGTGATCTTGTGAGATGGAACCTTTAACCTGTGGAATCTTATGTTGATTCCAGGTAGATAGCGTCAGCATTGAGTTAAATTGTGGGACAGCCAGCTGTCCAAAAATTGGTGGTTGTAGGAGAAACTCACTCCTACAACATTTGGGTCTCAGAAGTGTTCTGTGTTGAGGCTGTGAGTACAGAGAGGAAAGACAGCTGGTGTTTTTCCTATATGTCTGTCGTCATAAGTGATGCTCAGAAGCTGACGAGAGAAAACCACTTGTTTTTTCCTATTATACAGGAGGTTATTTGCTTATAGTGAAACAGTCTGAACTGTCAGCCTGAAGTTTGTACAATCAGCACTTCCTCTCTTCCTCCTACGCTTCTCCAAGCAGATTATACTGTAATTATGATTGATATTCACAAACATACAGGTGGTCCCTGACTTACACTGGTTTGACTTACAATTTTTAAACTTTCCAGTAGTGTGAAGTGATGTATATTCAGGAGGAACCATATTTTGAATTTTGAATTTTGAGCTTTCCCTGCTAGAAAAATGTGGTACAATGCTCTCTTATGATGCTGGGCAGCCGCTGTGAGCTGCAGCTCTCAGCTGGCTACATGATCACAAGAGAAAACGGCCAATATTCTCCAGAGTACTGCACTGCTAAGGTCTGATGTTTGGGAGGTTAGGTGTGTTTAATTCGTTTGGGACACATGGTTTTTCAATTTGTGTTGGGTTTGTCAGGATATAACCTCATCATAAAATGAGGAACATTTGTAATCCTCAGGCAATGAAAAATTAATGATTAAGTTTTGTTCTAAATAGTTTACAATATTATTTACTTTGTGGTTCTCTAATTCTATGAAAATTGGTAAACATTTACAGTTTTATATATAGAAACTCTTAGCTATATAATGCCATGTTTTTAAGTTGTCATTGGAGCTGTCCCTTCCTCATCCCTATTTGCAGTTGTCCTCACCAACATTTCAGAGAAATAGAGATACTTGGACAAGATTTAACCTGACTTCCTGCTTTCCCCTTGACAAACTTACCTGCATCTTCTCTCGTCCAAAATCTTTCTAGGAAGAGATATCTCTGCTACTGCGAGCAGCCAATCTCTGCACTTGAGTTTGGGTTTCATTGCCTCCTCTTTCTTCAGGGATCTGGAACTATCATTTATTACTTTCTCACCCTAATCGTCAACCTTTGTTCTGATTATTTCCCCATTTACAGTTCAAATAGGTTCAGATGCCTCCCATCTTAAATATAGAGTATTAATTGCTTACGTCCCTTGAGATGTAATTTGATATTGTTCTTTCTTTACAATCCAGTTTTCTTAAAGGAGCAGTCTATACTCATTACCTCCACTTTTTGCTTCCTGATCACTGCTTGTTCCCATTGTCTTCTATTTTCATTGCTTCAGGAAGCTTTCTTTACTTGGGTTTAAAATGTTCCATTCAATAGATGTTTAGAGTTCGTATCTCATTCCACTGCACAGAATCTGGTACTGGTAATTTCTTCCTCCTTCTTGAAACACCTTCTTTAATTTCTAGGATACTACCACTCTTGACTGGTTTTTCATCAGTCTGTTCCATGACTTCTTCTTCGTTTTCTTTCTTGGTTTGGTTGCTTAGTATTTCATCTTCAGCCTCTTCTCATTTTTTTTCCCTCACTATTTGTTTTGAAAAACTTACCAAAGTTCAAAATTGGAAGAATTGTTCAATGAACATGCATAAATTTGCCTTTGCCCCTTTCTAATACTTAATCAGTCCCAAGGCCATTCCTCTCCCACGTATCCAGTTTAGACCATCTTTTTTTTTCCTTATTCATCTCATTTATTTTCTATTCAAAAATAAATAATTGCATAAGTATTATTTGGCTTCTTGGGTGAGTATTGATACAAGTACCATGCTGTTTTTGTTACCACAGCTCTATAGTATAATTTTAAATCAGATATTGCAAAATCCCCTGTTTCGTCTTTCTTGCTTAGTAATATTTTGGGTATTCTGGGTTTCTTGTTGTTCCAAATGAATTTGAGAATTGCATTTTCTTTATCTGTAAAGAATGACACTGGAATTTTGAGGGGATTGCATTGAATCTGTATAGTGGTTTTGGCAGAATGGCCATTTTAATTATATTAATTCTGCCTAACCAAGAGCATGGACCATCTTTTCATCTTTTCAGGACTTCTTCAATTTCTTTCTTCAATGTTAGATAATTTTCATTGTAGAGGTCTTTTACTTCCCTTGTTAGATTAATTCCCAAGTATTTTATTCTTTTTGAGGATATTGTGAATGGGACCCCTTTCCTGATTTCTTCTTCTGCCCTATTATTAGCATGTTGGAAAGCTATTGATTTATATGTGTTGATCATATAGCCTGCCACTTTGCTAAGTCTGTTTATAAGCTCAAGCAATTTTCCAGTGGAGTTTTTTGAGTCTTCTGGATACAGGATCATGTCATCAGCAAAAAGGTGTGTTTGACTTCCTGTCTTCCTATTTTTACCCCTTTGATTTCCATCTTTTGCCTGATTGCTCTGGCTAGAATCTTGAGGACTATATTGAATAAAGGTGGAAGAGAGGGCAGCCTTGTATTGTTTCTGAGTTTAGTGGAAGTGTTTTCAGCTTTTCTCCATTTAGTATTAGATTAGTTGTAACCATTTAGTATTAGATTAGCTGTGAGTTTGTCATATATGACCTTCACATGGTTAAGATAAGTTCCTTTGATCTCTATCTTCTCTCGAGCTTTGAGCATGAATGGGTGCTGGATTTTATCAAAAGCTTTTTCTGCATCAATTGAGATGATCATATAGTTTTTGTTATTAATTCTGGTTAAGTGATTAATCACATTTATTGATTTGCATATGCTGAACCAGTCTTTTATCCCTGGAATGAAATCCACTTAATTGAGGTGAATTATCTTCTTAATGTGTTTGTGAATGCAGTTTACTAGAACCTTATTAAGGATTTTCCTGTCTATGTTCATCATGGATTGGTCTATAATTGTCTTTTACAATGTGTCTTTATTGGGTTTTGGTATCAGGGTTATGGATGCCTCATAAAAAGTGTTTGGGAGAATTCCTGCCTTTTCTATTTCTCAGAATAACTTAATAAGGCGAGGTGTTAACTGCTTTTTATAACTGTGGTAAAATTCAGTGGGGGAATTTATCAGGTCCTGGTTTTTTGCGTTATTGTTGTTGGAAGTCTTTTAATTGCTGTGTTGATTTAGATGCCTATTAGTGGGCTGTGTAGGCTCTCAACATCATCCTGCATCAATCTGGGGATGTTGTATATGTCTAGAAATATGTTCTTGTCTTCCAGATTATCTGATTTAGAGGAGTACAGTTTTTCAAAATATGTTCTGATAATCCATTGGATTTCTGCGGGGGCCAGTGGTTTTGTTGATTTGCTTCACTTCCTTCCATCTTTTAGTGAGATTAGCGAGGAGTTGGTCAATTTTATTTTGTTTTTTGAAAAAGCAGCTCTTTGTTTCATTGATTCTTTTTTGTTTGTTGTTGTTGTTTTCCTCGATTTCATTGATTTCAGCTCTGATCTTGATTATTTCCTGCCTTCTGCTGGCCTTGGGATAAGATTGTTCTTCCTTTTGTAGGGATTTGAGGTGGAGCATAAGCTTATTTATTTAGGATCTCTCCTGATTTTTAAAAAAAAAATTTTTTTTAAGGAGAGAGGGACAGTGAGTGAGAGAGAAATAGAGAATCAATTTTATTTAGTTTTTCATGTGGCTTTTGTTGCTCTGAAACTTTGTTGTATACATGGTGCCGAGGTTCAAACTTCATACTCACGCATGCCAGGCAAGCGCTGTAACTGCTGAGCCACCACTCTAGTTCCTCTCCCGATTTTTAATATAGGCACTCAGTGCTATAAATTTCCCCTTAAGAATCCTTTCATGCTGTCCCAAAGGTTTCAATATGTTCTTCATTCTCATTCTCTTCTAAGAATTTTGTGATTTCTGCTGTCATGTCTTCTTGGATCCATTCTTCATTTAATAGGGTATTATTCAATCTCCACATGCATATGTATTTTCTGTTATAATTTTTGCTATTAATTGCTAGGATCATGGCATCATGGTCTGATGGGATACAGGGGATAATATCTACTTTTTATATTTGCTGAGATTTCCTTTGTGAACTAGAATGTGATGTATTTTGGAGAAAGATCCAGGGACTCCTGTGCAGAAAGTAAACTCAGCAAATTTTGGGTGGAATATTCTACAGATGCCTGTTAAGTCCATTTGATTTATGGACTAGAGGCTAGAGGGCAAGAGATCTCTTTATTTTATTTATTATTATCTTTTGCTTTGATAATCTGTCTATTGGTGATAGAGGTGTACTGAAATCTCCCAGTATTATTGTGTTGGGGTCCATAGTTGATTTAATATCATGGAGTGTTTTTTCTACCTGCTTAGGAGCATTGGTGTTTGGAGTATAAATATTAACTATGGTTATATCTTCCTGATGTATTGTTCCTTATCCTATGATGTGGTGGCCTTCTTTATCTCTTCTGATTTAATTTTGGTTGAAATCTACTTTGTTGGATATAAGTATTGTAATACCGGCTTGCTTTCTTGTGCTATCAGCCTGGTAGATTTTTTTCCCATCTTTTCACCCTCAATCTATGGATGTCTTTGGCTGTAAGTTGGGTCTCTTATAAGCAGCATATTGTTGGATTTTGGTTTTTGATCCAATCTGCTAATCTGTGTCTTTTGAATGGTGCATTGAGACCGTTCACAGTCAATGTTAGGACAGTTATGTAATTCATAGTCATCATGTTTTGTTAGTGAGTTCTATGCTATCTTGGTTATCTTTCAATAGCATGTACTTTTATTGAATTTCATCTGTTTGTGAGTTTTGAGGATTGTTTGCTTATTCTTCTATCTGGAGTTTATCTTTGAGGATTCTTTGTAATTCTGGTTTTCTGTTCATAAACATTGCAAGTTTGATTTTATTGTGAGATCTTATTTTCCCTTCAAATTTGAAGCGGAGTTTTGTTGGGTACAGAATGTTTGGCTTCAGGTTTTGGTCATTCAGAGATCAAAATATCTCTTCACCCATGATCTTTTTGCTTCTAGGGTCTGAGATGGCTGAAAAGTCAGAGGTCATCCTTGCTGGTTTGCCTTTGAATGTGATTTTGCCTTTCTCTCTTACATCTTTTAATATTATTTCCTTGAATTCCCTGTTATACATTTTGAATATGATGTGTCCTGGGACCTGCAATCTTTGAAGGCAGGGATGGACTCTCAAGAAATTTACACCATACCTGGGAGTTAGACAGTAAAACAACAATTATAATAAAATGCACTTATCTCATGAAAGAAGCATGTGGAAGGCCCTTTGAGGACACTCAGAAGGGTGACAAGTCCAGACTTGAAGAGTAAGGGATAGTTGCTTAAAGGAAGATTCATCTAAGATATGAAGGAGGAATGAGACTAAGCTAGAAGGCAGGAATGGGTAAGGGAGAAAGTGGCTGGGGAGAGGAAGGTGAAGGATGTGGTTCAGGCTTTTGGGTAGAAAGCGCTTAGCTCATTTAGGGTAGGGAATGTCCCCAGTGCTTGTCCTACCTGACACAGAGTAGGCACCAGCTGAATGCTTACTGAATGAAAGAATTAATGAGTGAGCAAATGAACAAGGCTGAAGAAGGGGCCAGATTAGAAAGACCTCGTATGAAAAGGAGTTTGAATTTTATTCTGTGGGCTATACATAGGTACTCCATGGAAGGAAGACCTTAAGAAAGAATTTGACCAAACAGATTAATAGTACTTTATAAAGATTACTCCGGATAAAATGGATTGGAAGGAGAGTGAGTGCTAAGTATAACAGTAGGATATCAGAGGGGAAACTGATGTGGTGATCAATATCAGAGCTGATGTATGATTGGGATGAAGAAAGGCAGACTGTTTAGAGGATTAAGGAGGCTGAGGTCAAAGAACTTGGCAGTTAACTGTCAGATTGAGGGTAGAAGCCAGGTATGGTTGCACACACCTGTAATCACAGTGGCTCTGGAGGCTGATTGCAGGTTCAAAACCATCCTCAGCAACTTAACAAGGTCTTAAGCAACTTAGCAAGACCCTGTGTCAAAATAAAAATAAAAAGGCTGAGGATGTGTCTCAGTGGTAAAATACCCCTGGGTTCAATCCACAGTACCGAACCAAACCAAACCAAAAACCAGAACCAGGATGGAAAGGAATCAAGGATGATATCCAAACTTCTGACTTAGGCAACCTGTAGGGTAGGCAACATGTACATGAAGAGGTTGCTGGGGCTGGGAATGGTCTCTGAAAGAGATGAGAAGTTGTTTTGAAAGTTGGGAGTGATTTGAGTCTTGCATTGTTTCTGGGCTTGCTTGCCCACAGATTCATTTTCTTTGCTATTTTCTTGCTCCATGTGTATCTCTGGAAGCTTCATTGCTGACTCCAATTTCCAGGCCCCCATATCAGCAAGTTTCTGGCTTGGTTTGGGCAATGGGAACACTGATGAGGGATCAGAGGATGAGAAGACAGGAAAAGCCAGATATTACTCCTTCCTTTTCTACCTCAGGCAGTGTCTAGAGTGGATATCTCTTCTCTGTAGCACCAGCTCCCTCAGGACAGGCTGGCTCCAGCCTCCCCCAGTAACTCCGTGTCTTGTGTTCTAATGACACAGCTGCCTTCCGTTGTCCTTCCATGCCAGGGGTGATAGCAGCTTCCTTCTGCAGCTAAACTCAGGGTTCCCTTGTGGCCTGTCATCTTTTTTTTCCCCCACTGTGCAGCATTTAATTGTTTAAATGCTCAGCGTGCTTTCTGTTTTTCTGATGAATATCCAGAGGAAATAGCCAAGAAGCAGCTGTGTGTGTGGAAGAAAGTCATGGGCCAAGAGCTATCAAAAGATACCTGGAGCACCTGTCAGAGCACTTGCGTCCCCAGAGGACGACTGTCTTCTCTTCCGTGTCTGTACCAGCACAAGAAATCCCTGAGCACAGAACATGTCTCATCTCTGTCCACTTTCCCAGGGTCCACTCAGTACCTGACAGGCAGTAGGTGCTCAAAACTGTTGATTCAATGAAGAATTCAACGAATGAACCCTCAGCATGATATTTAGGTGCTAGTAATTATTGGATACATCTTTACAATAAAATAGAGCTCAGACAACCTTGGGAGTGTCCAATCTGAATCACTGAATATTCATTAACATATATAGTTTTATTACCTTAAAGGCTGTCATAAGACAAAGAAATGAATGGCAATAAGTTGCCCCCATTGTAAGTCATTTATTGAGTAGATAAGAATAATTAGAAATCATTGCAGTGTGTATATAACTGAATATGAAGGACATTGCTAAATGAACTGAAGATAACAGGTTTGCTTAAGTGGGTTAAACGCTCCCTTGACTCCCCTAATCTTGGATAAACAATGAATTTCCCTGGCAATGATCTGCAGATGTAGCCTCAGCCAGGGTCCTTATTGCCAACTCTAAGCTGTGACTGAATAAATTAGATGCTGTGAACAGGGCATCATGAAGTACAGATCTTGTCCTTGACCCAGAGGAGAGTCAGGTCTGACCCTAAGAGTTATGGATGATAAGCTTTGATTCTCTCTCCAGGGAGAAGGCCATGCTGGGCCCAAGGGGCTGTGAACAGCTTCAGGCTTTTCTTCGCATAGTTGAAAACCTATCAGAAACATTTCCTTCCGCATCCTACATCAAAACAACGGAAGCAGGGACAACAGATTGAGAGATAAAAAAGAGAAAAAAAGTGAGACTACACCACGATCAAAGCATCATCAAGTTTGCTTAAAATAATAAAAAATATTTTTGTGATAATTGCCAACATGGAAAACAGCATTTATATCATTCAAGTGAGAATAAATTATTGAATGAACGAAAAAAGAATTCTTCTGTGAGACAATTGCCCAAAACCTGAGAGAGAGTTTGTTTTGGTGGTCAGCGTAGTGAAAAATAATATTGAACTCTGAAACAAAGAAAAAAATAATGGAAAGAAACCTCATTCTACATCACTTGGCACACAAGCTGTGAATCTCACGGCTTGAACACTATATTTAAGAAAGCTTAGAAAATCCTTTTCTTTTACTCTGGTCCTTGATAGTTTTAATTATGCATTCTCTTGTGGTGATGGACTGGGGTTAAAGTATTTTGCATTCTTGTTTTGCATCATAGCCTCTGAGAAAATGAAAGGGGAAGGAGGTAGCTTCCTTTTTCCCCAGCTCTTCTGGCTGCTTCCTGTTTCAGAAAAATTACGATGTGAACACCCACTCTCTCTTGAACATTATTCTTTTCTATATTTTGGGGGTAGTGTGGGATGACATTTGTGGGTGCTGGAGAATGGCCTCTGTTCAATAGTGGGGATCAATGGGAATTACTTGTCTAATGGAAATTACACACATGTGCACACACATGCACACACACACATCAGTGCATTCAATTTTTTAACAAATCAACACATATAAAGAGCAGAACCTACCCTGATTCATCTCATGGGGAAACTGTGAGGCAAAAATGAAGTTATTGATGTGAAAGTGTTTGGTCAACTCTAAAGTTCTTTACAAGTTCAAGGTCTTAATCACTGGAACTTTCTTAGACTCTGCCATCTGTAGCACCCATTCAAAGGCAGAAACGTCTGTCACTTTCCCACACCTGGGAGGTCGGGTGGGGGAATATGATCATAGTCATTCCCTTTGTTCTCTCTCAGTACGCTCTTTTCACAGACGGACAAATTAGGAAACTGCCCTTTCCTCTGTCAAATCTATAAGAAGGGGTCAGGTTTCCCCATTTTTAACCGAAAACACGTAAACAAAGAAACAACAAATGAACAAAAAACTTCTCAAGACTGGCTCATATTAATCATATCTACTATGGAAACTTGCCCTGCGTCCCTGACACTTAGACACAGAGCAAAGAAGGGAGAGGGTGGGTCCTTGCTTCTAAATGCTCCTAAGGGCACTTTAATTAAAACACTAATGTTACGGGCCCAACAAGTTTGACGTGACTCAGCAAGGTGAGTCACTCAGCACCACCCACCCCATAACTACTTGAGCACATCCAGCCACCACATAACCTAGAAGGGCAGGAGCTGGGGGACGGTAAACCACACAGGTCTATGCAAACCACACACTCGGTCAGTCCCATTAATGAATAGAGTGAGGGCAGTGTCAACCACTGGGGGTGCTCTAAAAGACATTGCTCTGTCATGTCACCTGTGTCTAGTTGGGTGTGTGTCAACTACTTCTCCACAGGGTTCTTAGACAAACCTCAAAGATTCCGATTTCTGTCTTCCATGTAGAGAGGACTATATTGTGTGCATTAATGCATGACTTCTCCTTGTTGTCTTAGGGATTGATGCCCTGTGCATGCAAACCGGCCCTCTCTACTGCCAGCTGCACCATACTTCTTTATTTTTTTCATCCCAGAGTCTACTGACAATTAAGAATGTCCAAGCATTCTGTTCTTTCTGAAAGCGTAAGCACTCTGTGATTTGCTTGCTTCGTCATTCTGAAATCTTTTCTGCATACGGTTCAGACATCCTGTTTCTTTAGGATGAGCGACACCACTTTATTTATTGTAAAAAAACGTACTTCTATATTCTTCTGGAACAAAGAAAAATGAAATACAAAAGTCATAGTTAAGCTAGTCCAGTGTCTAATATAGAGGACGTAGCTGAAGTACTTTAACACAGTCATGGGGAATTTTGCAATCTTATTTGCTTTTTAAATTTTATATATAAGTTATTACATATATTTATCTATTTCATATTTTTTTTAAGAAAGAGAGAATCATTTTTATGTTTTCATCAAGGCTTTGTTTCTCCAACACCTAGTTGTGTATGTAGTGCTGGGACTTGAACCTGGGTCCTTGCTCCTATTTAATTTTCTTGAATCTTCTATCAGAATTGGCCATTTTTGTTAGTTTGTTATTTTAAGAGAGAGAGGGACAGTGTGAGAGAGAGTGAGAGAGAGAGAGAGAGAGACAGAAAAGAGAATCAATTTTTAATTATTTTTCCACCTGGCCTTTGTTTCGCTGACATTTAGTTGTACATGGTGCTGGGGTTTGAACTCAGGTCCTCTCACATGCCAGGCAAGCACTTTAACTGCTGAACCACCGCTCCAGCCCAGAATTGGCCAGTTTTGAGTGAGTGAAGAGACTATGCATCAAACACTAAAAACATATCCTACTGGGACTGGAGCAATGGCTCAGCGGTTACGGCATCAGCCTGACTTGTACAAGGACGCAAGTTCAAACCCCAGCACCACGTGCACAACCACATGTCAGAGCAATGAAAGCCACATGAAAAAACTAAATAAAATTGATTCTCTCTTTCTCTCTCTCTCTCTTTTTCACTGTCCCCATCCTAAACAAAACAAAACCAAACAAAAAAAAATCATACCCTGAACTGCAGCTTGTATGTGTACAAGTATGTATACACACACACACACACATATGATCTTAAAAATACATGTAATAGGGGCTGGAGCTGTGGCTCAGAGGTTGGAGCACTTGCCTGGCATGCCTGAGGACCCAGGTTTAAACCCCAGCACCAGATACACAATTATGTTCAGAGAAACAAAAACCAGATGAATAAGTAAAATTGAATCTCTTTTTTTCTCTCTCTCCTTCTCTCTTAAAAAATCAAAATTAATATATATGGTCAATTGTACTTTTATGGTTCAGCTTTGCATTTCAGAGATGTTTTAGAGTCAGATTTTAAAAACTGACACCTGCAAATGCCCCCAAAATTCTTGCGTTGACTTTATGTAGGAGCTTCATAACCTGCACCTCAATCATGTCTTTGTGGGTATGGCTTTGGATGTGGTAAGCATGGTACTTTGCAAAAATATTTTTTTCTTCTGTTTCTCAGAGTATTTGTATTCAGCTAAAAAATCACTCATGTGTCCCCTCAGACTTCAGGTATCCCTTGGACTCTACATTTGTATTTCTACCCTGCCCCCCATTTTTCCCAGGAAACGTCATGGATGTGTTTGAATATCCTCTGCACAAATTCACTCCCCTGTGTAACAGAGATTTTGTTTCTTTCTACCCTCTTCCACTTGATTTTCCTTAAACAAATAGCTTGACAGCTTTTTCTGTGACATGCATAGTCCTCAGAGTAGAGCCACTGAGGTAGGCAGTATTTGCAATTCTCTATTTGCATTGATTTCCGACCCCTTTGACAGTGTGAGCCTTGAGAAGTCTACACAGGTTTTCAAATGCAAGACTGGTTAGGGTTCAGCATGGGTTTTCTGAGGTTGTTACTAGGAAATAATTTGAGCAATGAGTCTAGTCATTACCATATTCTGATACCCACCAGAAAGATAAATTACTTCCTGTAAATTATGACATTTCACCTCCACCCACGTCAGTTCTTTCTTCTAAGTAAATGACGTCTGTGAGAAGAGTGGAGAGGACTTCAATTTTAAATATTCTCACAAGTATTTACCAAAGTACAAAGACATTTAGTCTTTAAAAATAAATAAGAAAACATCCCTTTTCCCCTTTAATTGTGTGACTTACTAAATCTTTCTACAGTATCTTGATACAAATAAAATAAATAAACACCCAAAAAACAAAAACAAAAAAACCCCAGAAAGCCATTTGATCTATCTTCAGATGTGTTAACCAACCAATTAGCATTGTGCCAGTCTACAACAACTGTGGCTAAGGTTTCTTGATACACTTTTGCTTTATTTGTGCTCTCTCTCACTCCCTCTGATGAATATATCTGGCTCAGAGTATCATGTCAATGTCAGGCCCCGCCTAAAAGAGTAGAAAAGAGAAAGACTTGCCAGGATAAACTTAATGAAAGCGATCATATTTTAATTTGGAAGTTATTCTCAGATCACACAATATATAAACGACATGTGCAAAATATTATGAAACAATAGAAGTGTGGCCCTGTAAATCTTGCCTAATGGTTCCACATGCTGGCTGCTGTGCCCTCTTCATCTTTCCAGAAAAATAGTACAGGAATGGAGCTTTTACAACTCCTGTCAAACAGTCATGTATCAATGCCAGTTAAGGAACAACCTGCATTTAATTCATGTCACAATGACCCAGTGTGCCTATTTTCAGAATGGAAACAAGAAGTCATTTAATATAAAGCTATTTTTCTCTTCTCTGGTCCAACAAGTTCAGCATGCTGATGGCTACATGACAACTCGGTGCTTCTAGCCTCATGCGGTTTCTTCTTGCCTGTTTGAATCCTTTCATGGCTTTTCGATGTCTAAATGTAATTTAGCTCTTCCCTACAATTATGCTCTTTTGAAAAGCGTATCTTCTGTGCTTGTGGTTTTCGGCAATTTAGTTGTTTGGTCATTCAGAAAATCTTTTGTACTTTTAACCTAGATATACAATTTACTTAGAGCCAATTTATCCGCTTTGGTTACTGTTATTTGTTATTGTTGTTATAATGAGCAGTGAATTTTTGTCCTAAAGGGAGTCTATCTAGTCTGTTCCCCTCATTTGTGGGTTGAAAAAACAACCCAGAGAAATTAAGTGGGTTCTTCAAGGTTAATAGATAGTGGTAGTTGACAGGATTGTAGCTAGACAGCTAGAACCTGGGTGCTTCTGATATCTAGTCCAGGTCTTTCCACCCGCCCAGTGTATGTGGGGGGAATTTTAAGCATCACCTTATATATACTCTCACAGGGTTTTCAAAAATTATACCAGTGATTTAGATGAGTGGCTGACAACTCCTCTGATAATTAAGATGATATCAACAGTTCTTTAATGATTTAAAATTTAGTATAAGTGGGGTTTACTTCCACTTGAAAGTCAGGACAGCATTTTCCAGACTCATTCTTCTAGGAAGCATTAAAAGAGAAGTTAAATATTTACATTTAGGTGGATAGAGTGTTGGACCATTTAACTTGCTTGTCATTGGTCTGGGCCTATATTTGAAATAGCTGAATAGCTGTTTTCAGATTTTATTTTTGTTTTCCAGAAAATATCAGTAATACATAGCAGCTTCTATTCATTTCTTTGCTTAAATATCATTTAAAAGGGGGCTGGAGAGGTGGCTCAGCAGTTACAGTGCTTGCCTGGCACGCGTGAGGATGCGGGTTCGAACCCCAGCGCCATGTACACAACCAATTGTTGGAATAATGAAAGCCACATGAAAAACTAAGTAAAACCGATTCTTTTTTTTCTATCTCTTTTCTCTCCCTCTCTCTCTCTCTCACTGTGCCTCTCTCTTAAAAGAAAATAAAAGAAATGAAATAATGAAATGACTGTTTTTTAAAAAATCTCATTAAAAAGAATTTTAGGAAAAAAATTTAAATAAATGGTATTGAGGAATTCAAACTTCATCTTCCAAATAGGTGAACATAGCCTTCCAAAAACAAACTAGTGGACAAATCAAGGAACAACTAGGGGAACAATCAGTTAAATCATCTAAATAATTTTAATGGGAAATCGCTCTCAGCATCCATTTGGTTAAGATACAGAACAGCTCTCTGATCAGCTCTTGCACTAACCATGATACATCGTATTTCTTCTAAAGGGAATCTGGAGCTGAAGTTCTCCAACACTGCTATTTGACTTGGAAGTAGTATCACTGACTAGTGCATCTGAATTAATTTATACCTACATTAATGATATAGAAATAATCTCAGAAAGCAGAAATGGATTTGGATCCATTTTTAGGGAGCTCAGAACCATGATTCTCAGCTTTTGGTCATTTACCAATCACTTTTCATGGCTTGCCACTTACATGTTCCTTGTGTCTTTTTTCTTCTCTTTCTTTCCCAATACTATGGATTGAACCCAGAGCCTTGCACAGGCTAAACATGTGCTTTAACAGTTAGCTACACCCCAGCCCTAGGTCATGGTTTTCTTTAAGCTGATTTAATTTAAAACTTAAATATGCTTATTTTAAAAGACAGTTTTATCTCTCCTATAAACGGGAAGCCAGCATCAGTTGACATAAATAGATAGTAACTGTGAAAAAAAAAAGAAAATAAAAAACAATTTTATTCTATTTTAGTTAAATATTAACAGCTCAGAAGATTGTGATTCCAAAATTTGTTACCTTTTTGTAGAAGGGTAGGGCAGTAAACATCAGAAGAGTATTAAATATGTGTTAACGTCAAACTGAAACTTTTTCCTTGAGACTATCAGAAGGATTGAAAGAAAATTAGAAATTGGAGAATTTGCCCCTGCAACGTCATCTCCTGTCACTCTCCCCTACTTCATCCCATGCTGACCCCTGGGACCTTCATGCCACTCTGTCAATTCACCAGACTCACCCCTGTCTCAGAACCTCTGCACTGTGGTGTCCTTCCATTGGATAGGCTTTTCTCCAGATCCTTACAGAACTACATCTCTTACTGGACTCCACTCAAATACTGCTTTTCCAGATAGGTGGGAGCTGACTACAAACATTAAATCAGCTGTCTATCCATTCTTCATTAATTCATTTAGTCTGAGTTAGCTTCCATTGTAATCTAACTTGCTTTCTTCTTTATTTTGATCCTCCTTCCATCAGAATGGCTGGGTTCTCCATAATATAAAAACAACTGCAAAGTGTAATCTACGCTACTCTTTTTAGCAACATAATATTTATATATATAGTAGAATAATTTTTTTTGTAAAAAAAATATGTGTATAGGAGCTGGAGCAGTGGCTCAGCAGTTGGAGTGCTTACCTGGCATGTATGAGGACCTGAGTTTGAACCCCAGCACCACTATACAACTGGGTGTCAGAGAAACCAGAACCAGATGAAAAATAAATAGAAATTGATTCTCTCTCTCTTAATAAAGTGTGTATATGCAAAAAAAAATAGAAGAATAGAAAAAACCTTAACCATTTCATCCTCAGATAGTGGCAGTTATGATGATTTTTATTTGTTTTGTTCTCTTTTTTTGTATTATTTTATTCTCAGTAAAAATCAAAGATTAGAAAATTTCTGTTTTTGTAATCAGAGAAAATAATCATATTAGTTCCATGTAGAAAAATTAGTGCCGTTTAACATAAATGTTCAGCACATTATACCAAGGAGTTATTAAGAACAAGGGCATAGAAGCAAGAATTGTTTAAATGAGTAAGCATGGTGAGAGAAAATCTGTCCCACGAAGTTACAATTTAAATCCTTAACTCCAGACAGCTATTTCATAAGTGGTTTACTTTGGTCAGATGGGATAATGTTAAAAAAATGAACCATGGCTTCTGTCTGACTGGCAGTGGGTCAGATATCATCCTCTCCAATGAAAAAAATAGGTCATTCTATAATGCTTCCAAGCTTGTCAAGTCTGTAGCAATCAGCGCTTTCTCTCTGCCCTTAACTCAAATTCTAAATGGATCATTTTAATGCAATGATTTGAATGATTCAAATAAAATTAAGATGGGTTAAACTAATGATTCCATTTTCCCAATTAAGAATTTAATTTTCCCTTAAAAGTTAAATTATAGCCCTATGTGTATTTTTAATGTAGAAAAACATTAGTGAAACAAATTTGTCATCTTCACTTATATATTTTAGAGAAAGATTTATTTATACTTAGTAAAATGATAACATTTCATCTTCACTTATATATTTTAGAGAAAGATTAATTATACTTAGTAAAATGATAACATTTCTGGTAATTTCTCCTTTTGCCAGCAAAGAAAAAGCTTAATCTCCTTTCTGAAAATGATTCTCTTTGGGCAGCATATCCTACACTGAAAATTGTTCCAGATCTGAAGTTATGTAACTGAACAGATGGCTTGCGCATGGCTTCAACATGTCAGGCTGCAATCCTAGAGCCCACTGAGGAACAAGCTCTGGAGCCTTCCAGTGGACAAGCATGAAGATCCCCTAAGCAGACAGCACTCGTGGCTGCAGAGTCAGATGAAGAACTGACTGCCCTCTGACTCAGCGCCACGCCTTCACAGCCTGGGAGCAAATTCCACAGGATCATGAGAGAGGTACAAATCGTCTTGGAGAAACCAGTGGCAAACCGGATTTAATCACAAAAATAAACAATCTCTTCTTTGGGAGCAAATAAAGACTTAGGGAACGAAATCTTAGAAGAGTGGTTTCATTTATGGCAATAGTTGAAATGGTACAGCAGATGGATACAGAACCAGATGTGTTCTAAGTGCACCACCGACCAGGGGAACAAAGCGGCAAAGAGGAAAATAATCTCTCTTCACAGAGCTTGTGATTTAGTTTGGGAGAAAGACAATCATCCAATCAGCACACACACACACACGCGTGCACACACACACACACACACACACACACGTGAAGAGTGCCAAGGAGGAAAAAATATGTTGAGAAAGAAGATAAGGATAGGACATTGGTTTACGAAATTTTTGATAGAAGTCCTCTTTGAAAATGATGACATTTGAGTAAAGATCTTAAGGAAATGAGAGCAAACTGCGTGCGCGCACATGGCTGTCTGTCTGTTGAGGAAGAACTTTCTAGAGGGAGGACATAGCAAGTGTAAATGCCTTGACCCCAGGAGACGCTGGACATGTCCAAGCAGAGCACTAAACAGGGGGAGTTGTAGAAGATGAGTTTGGGAACCAGCATGAAGTCAGATCATACAGGTTTTAAAGTTCATGGTTTGACCCAGATGCCCCTCACTTGATGAGTGGATTCAAAACCTTTGGTACATATATACACTGGAATTCTACTCCTCTGTTAGAGAAAACGATATCATAGCATTTGCAGCCAAATGGATAGAGATGGAAAAAAATATGCTAAGTGAAATATCCCAAAGTCGGAGACTCAAGGGCTGAATTTTTCTCTCATTTGTGGAAGCTAGAATACAATCGGAAATAGTATGATAGATGGCTAAGCTAATAATAACCTCAACATGAGTGAATTTTTACATGAGCAAGGGGAATCTTGCCTATGATGCTGGGGGAGGAAGGGAGGGTGGCAGGGAGGGAATAGGAAGTATATCAAGGAGGTTGGAGGGAGGTTAATATGGGATTATCAACCCAGTGGGGAACCTTTGACTTCCATGAGAAGTCCAAGTAACACAGGGGTTAAGAAGGGGGAAACTTGGAATAGTGGGGAACCCAAGGGAGGAAACCATGGAATTGCTTTGTCATTATACATTTGTTCTTTATTGTCTGACAATGATTCCCTCCTAAATGTAAGACTATCTTAAATGAATAAAAAATGAATAAAAAAAGTTCATGGTTTGGAAATCTGCCTTTTATTCTGAGTGAGATAGAAGCCATCAGGAGTAGACAAACAAGATCTGAATTACTGTTGACTAGAATCACTCTTTGTAAGAAAAGGACTATGGGACAGCAAGGGCAGAAGCAGTGAATGGGGAGCGAAGGGCAGGGAGGAGGCTATCGAAATAATCCACGCACAAGATAACGGTAGTTCAGACCAGGAAGATAGCAATGGACATAATAAGAACTGGAAAAATTCAGGAGATAATTTCAAAATAGAATCAATAATTCTGGTTAACATGCTAGGTGTAATATGTGAGAAAAAAAGAGGAGTTTAGGATTACTCCAATGTTTGGAGGCAACACAACTGGGAGGATGGAGTAGAGCTGAGAATATTCATGAGAAGAATGTGGGAGAATCAGTTTGTGGGACATCAGGAGGTCAATTTGGCACATATTAGATATGAGATGTCTATGGGACATCCAAGTGGACACGTTGAGTATGTAACTCGATGTACAAATTGCAATCAACAAGGAGAGATTTGGACTAAAGATACAGATTTGGGAGGCAGCAGCATATACTTGGTATTTAAAGTCATAAACCTCAATGAGTTCCCCCGAAATGAGAGTGTAGAAACCAGGCAAGTATAGAGAGATAGTGATCTGCGTGGAACACTGCTGATAAATGAGGCAAGTTGACCATTGGACTTAGCTGCATGCAAAACATTGTTGATCTTTATAAGAGCAGCTATGTAGAATTCCAGGTAAAAGCCTTGCTCGATTGGCTTCGAAACACAATGCAGAGACTGGAGCCGAGGCTCAGTGGTTACAGCACTTGCCTTGCATGCGTAAGTACACAGGTTTGAACCCCAGCACCATGTATAGAACCAATGAAAACCACATGAAAAACTGAATAAAATTGATTTTTTTTCTCTTTCTCACTATCCCTCTCTCTCTTTAAAAGAAAAGAAAACAATTCATATACCGAACAACAGTGAACAAAGACAATTCTTTCAAAAACATTTCCTTTAAAGAGAAAGAGACAATAGGAGTGCTGTCTTCATGGGGAGATGGATCAATAGAGGATTTAAAAAAAACTTTTTATTAAAGTACATTACATATGGTAAAAGTTCATATTTCTTAATTGTATAGCTCTATAATTTTTACAATCAAATACACCCAATAACTCATATTCATTTCAAGAAAAAGAATGTTGCACCCAAGAAGCCTCCTGCCTCCTCCCTCCTGGGCACTGTCTCCGTGCATGGGCAACAGCTCTCCTGAACAGAATTCTGAAACCATGCGTGCACTTTGCATCTGTATTTTGCATAAATGGAATTACACAGCCATTTTTTGTGTGTCTATATGATTTCTTTGTCCTTATTTCATATTTGTTGATGTTAGATTTCATTGTAAATTTAATAAATAATTTCTAGGAAAGGGATGTTCCAGTCTGGCATTAAACTTTTTAATTGTAGCAATCCTTAGTAGAGCTTGATAAGTTGTGACTGCATGTAATTCTTTGTCCTTTGCAGGTATCTGGGTTGGTTATTTAAGCAATAAATTAAATGTACTTCTGTTATTTAAAATTCCCTTTCCCAAAACCATGTTCACTTAAAAAGAGTATCTGTGACTGAAATCATCATTATATCCAAGAAGATAAATTTACTTTTACCAGAATGTGGCTGATTACACATTTAATCTCCACATTAAAGCATAATTTATGGGGCTAGTGAGAAGTACCATTTTTCAGTGCTGTTAATTTTTAGGTAAACCCAAAATCTGCCCTGTTTCCCTCTGCCCCTAGTACTAGGGATTAAACTTAGTTGGGATCTACTGAGAGGTGTACAGCGCTATCCCTTTAAATTTACCTTTTAAATTTTGAGACTGGGGCTTGCTGCTGACCTGGAACTTGTAATCCTCCTTCTTCAGCCTCCCAAGTAGCTGGATTATAGGCATGTGTCATCACACCTGGCTGCCCTGCTTTAAAAAAAATACACTTTATTTTAAAATAAGTTTTAGATTTACATAAAAATTATACAGCTAGTACAGAAAGTTCCTTTATACTCTATAACTTGTTTCTCCTATCATAATATAATAGTATGTCACATTTGTTATCATTAACAAACCAATATAGATACATTATTATTAAGTAAAGCCCATATTTCATTCAGATTTCCTTAGTAGTTACCTAATATCCTTGTTCTTTTTTTTATTAAGGAGTTGAGTTGTTGTGCAATCATAAATACATATAAAGTAACAATATGATATGCATTTCCTCCTAAACCAGAATTATCCTCCAATCACCCACATCCCAGTCTCTTGATTCTTCTATATTTCACTCTTAGAACTG
Organism: Aplodontia rufa; assembly: GCA_004027875.1. NCBI lineage: Eukaryota > Metazoa > Chordata > Mammalia > Rodentia > Aplodontiidae > Aplodontia > Aplodontia rufa. The sequence goes on from PVKS010009364.1 coordinate 34,312, forward strand.
ATACAAGTGTCCATATACATATAAGATTATGGATTTTCCAGAACCTAATATCCTTCTATTCTGGGATCCCATCCAGGTTGCTATTGTATTTAGTTGTCATATCTCTTCAGTCTCATTTTGGTAGAGATAATTCCTAAGATTTATCTTGCTTTTGAGGAATATCAGTCAAGCATTTTGTAGAATGCTCCTTTGGGATTCATCTCATGCTTTTTGGTATTTAAGAGTGGGTTACAGGTTTTGGTAGGAAGATGACAAAGATTAACAAGGCCGGGTGCAAAGGTGCATGCCTGTAATCCCATCTGTTCAAGGCGGTTGAGACAGTAGGGTGACAAGTTCAAGACTAGCCTCAGCAAGTAAGGGAAGCCCTCAACAATTTAGCCAGATCCTGTTCAAAATAAAATAAAAGGGCTGGGGATATAGGTTAGTGGTAAATAAATAAATAGCCATTGTCATCACATTGTGTCAAAGGCATATTCTATCAAATGTCTTATTACTGTTGATATTGACCTTGATCACTTGGCTGAGTCATGTTTCTTCACTGTAAAGTCAAACAAACCATTTGTATACTGTACTCTTCCATATTTATTTATTCAATCATTGATTTGTATTAGCATAGACTCAAAAGTGTTTATTTCATGCATTATTTTATTGGATAAATTATCCCAGGCTTGGCCCTCAGGAGCTCTTTCAGTTGACTCTTATATTTCTTTGGCGTGTGTGTGTGTGTGTGTGCGTGTGTGCGCGCGCGCGCATGCCCTCAAAATATTTCATTGATTTTTGGCTCTACAAGAAGCCCCAGGATCAATTTGTATACAGGCTGACCCAATCCTAGAATCAGCAATTTCTCCAAGGAGCTTCAGTTCCTTTCACTGGAGAATAGCATTAGAACCAAGATCTGAGCCCTAGGAGTTCTTGCTGCTGGGGAAGCATCACTTTATAGGTTTTCTCAGCTGACAGAACAAGGAAGTACACATGTATATGTTAGCCTCAGTATATACAAGTATCTATAAATATTTCTGTGTGAAACTACAGGTATTTACATGAATCTAAACGTTGAGTTCTTCCTGATAGCTCCAACTCTAACTCATTACTACCTGGACCACTCTAGCCTATCCCTATTGCTTTTCTGTGATCTCCTACACCATGAGAACTCTGGCTCCCATCACTCACCAATTATTTGTTTAATTGTTCAGTTCCAGTTTGCAAGTAGGACAATATTGGAATTGTGAACCTGAAACTCCACTGGAAGCAACTATATTAGCTAGAGTACAGTTTTATGTACAATTTGCCTTTGCCTGTAGCCTTACTGCATTCATTTCCAAAATTATTTGGGGGAGGACCGTTTCCACCTCCTTCAGGGCATTTGTTTCACACATTCCTTTTCTTTTTTTTTTTTTTAAGAGAGAAGGACAGTGAGAGAGAGAGAGAAAGAAAGAATCAATTTCATTTAGTTTTTCATGTGGCATTTGCTGCTCAGGGACTTTGTTGTGTACGTGGTACCGGGGTTTGAACTCACATATTCATGCATGCCGGGCAAACGCCATAACCACTGAGCCATTGCTCCAGCCCCTGTTTTATACATTTTTAACACAATTAGATCTTTTTGTCACTTCCTGCATTCCATCCTGGGATCTCCAAACCTCCTCAAATTTGCATGCATTAAAGTTCATTTGTGCTAAAAAGTTGTATGTGTTTTGGCACAGCACCAGGGATCAACAACTACAGTATAATTCAGAACTTTCCCTACTCTAAGGAATTACCTGTGCTTAATCTATTTATGCTTTCTCCTCTCTCCCTGAGCCCCTGGAAATTACTGATATGTTTACTGTCTCTACAGTTTTGCTTTTCCAGCATGTCACATAATTGAAATCATATGGTATGTAGCCTTTCAGACCACCCTCTTTCTCTTGGCACTGTTATTAATTTAAGATTCATGTATTTTGTAACGTGATAGCTCATTTCACTTTATCACTGAGTAATATTTCATTGTTTGGATGTACCACAGTTTGCTTATCCATTCACCTACTCAGTCTTAGTTGCTTCCGTTCTGACAATTTTGAATATGGCTGCTATAAACATTCATGTGCAACTTTCTGTGGGAACAGACATTCTTAAATCAGTTGGGTAAATAACCTAGGAGTCCAGTTGCCAAATCATGGGGTTGAGACCATATTTAGTTTATCTGTCCTGTTTGGGTAGCATGCACAGCTTCTCAAAATCAGATAGGGACTACTCCTACAATCATTGACAGCCATTACCAACAGTTTTTTTCACCATTTCTTCCACACTCGTTTCAGTTTTCATCATGTAAATATGAATATTGAGTGTCTCTTCTGTATACAAATAATCATTCTTTTTTTTTTAAGAGAGAGGGACAGAGAGAGACAGAGAAAGAGAGAAACAACTTTATTTAGTTTTTCACATGGCCTTAGTTGCTCCAACACTTAGTTGTGTATGTGGTGCTGGGGTTTGAGCCCGGGTCCTTGTGCTTGCCAGGCAAGCACCGAAACCGCTGAGCCACCGCTCCAGCCCCCAGATAATCATTCTTTATGCTTTCAAAATTCTTTTGCATATGGGGCTGAAGCGGTGGCTCAAGGATTACAGCGCTTGCCTTGCATACACAAGTAGGCGAGTTCAAACCCCAGCGCCATGTACACAGTGAAGTCATGGAGCAACGATGGTTACGTGAAAAACTAAAAAAAAAAATAAAATTGTTTCTCGATTTCTCCCCCCCCCCTCACTGTCCCTCTCTCTAAAAACAAAAAATTCTTTTGCATATATTATTATAATAACTCTATGATAGCTGTAAAAGAGCCAACTCATTGGAGGGCAAATCCTGGCTCTCGGTCTAACCTATGACCTGACTCTGGGAAGGTATCTAAATCCTTTTACCTGTAAAAAGAGATACTAGTAGCCCCTATGTAAACCTACCTGTGTGTGTTGAGAGGATCTAGCGAGTGCTGAGAGGGGTGCGCTTCTTTGTGCAAGCTACTTCACTGTTGGAAGGCTCTGCCAAGATTAGAATGTGGATCTTTCAATTCCTATTCCTACGCTTTCTCCACTAGAGATGAGATTGTACTCCAACCTCATTTTCCTGCTACCTAAGCCAATATGTGGGCCTCATTGATATTGAAACAATAGATCTAATCAGTCAGTTTAGGAAAGGCTCTGTAAATTTTTGAAAATATGTATAGCTTGGTTGAGATTTGGTTTTGATTAAATGAGATGTTCCAATAACCATTGGCAGAAAGTCTTTCTTATGTTTTATTGGAATAAAAAGAACAACAGGCTTGATTTTAACACTAGGCCCTTAGATCAATGAATGGGCTAAGCACTGAAATAGTTTAATGATCCATGAATTGAACTGTATGAACATGAATTAGTGCTTTAAACTCTATGGATATAAAATGGATCTGTTAAAAAACAAGTTTGGGCAGTTCACATCTGGTACATAGTGTTTTCAGAGTAAGGTTTAATTATTTTAAGAGGTTTTAGCACTCTGTATTCAAGCCAGAGAATGCTTATCTGCTTTATGCTAGTTTTTACCTGCAGAGTTTTTGTCTCTGTGACATCATGTATTAGCTCCTGTATTTTTAAATGCATTTCACAACAGTGGGAACTGACCTAAGAAGGCTAATCATACCCTGGCAGGCTTTGAGCACATTGGCAGTCTGAGAAAATTTCAAGAAGGATGTTATTTCAGTATACATTAGAATTTCTTTCATAGCAAAGTTGACTTCCTATGATCATTTAGTTTCTTATCTAAACAGTGAATGTGTTAAAATCTTCAAGGACTGGCAAGCAAATAAACAAACATAAAAAATCCACAATGCTTTCTCAGACAGATAGATGACAAACACATATGCACACACGTGCGCACACGTACACATACTCATGCACACACAAGCACACTTTTGCTGCAACCTGTTTGGATTGGACTAGATGTATGTGTGAGACATGTCTGGAACTACAATTGAAGATGATCAGATTTTCAAATGACTTCCAATGATTGTTACCAATCATAATAATAAATTATCCGATTAACTGGGACTATAGCATAGTTTGGAAACCATTTATAGGTAAAAGTACATTCTAGTCAGACAAAAATTTAAAGATAAAATGTTGCTATAAAATATAAATATTTCAACTAAATTTTAATTATGACCTAATGCCATTGGGCAGGGAAGAATAATGTTCAGATCCATCCAGTGTTGTGTTTACAATTCAAATGTAAAGGATAATTTTCCACTGGGTGGGTCAAAAGTTTATGCCTGAACATGGGCATCGGAACATACAAGTGTTTACTAATATATACTCCTATCAGAAAACAGCAAAAGATAAGCACTTTTTGTTCATTAGTTCACTGAGTTCATTCATTCTACAAATATTCAGCATTTACTTTTTAGTTGGCACAGGGGAACAAAAAACTTGGTAGTATTTGGAGAATTAAGACATTCTACAGCAAATAATCCGATACTTTTTTTTTTTGGTAGCAGAAATCGAACCCAGGGGTACTCACCACTTAGCCACATCCCACCCCTTTTTTGTTTTTTATTTTGAGACAGGGTCTCACTAAGTTTCTTAGAGCCTCATTGACCTAATTTTTAAAATTTAAAGTCAAACACTCAGGTAAATTAAAACAACCAAAAATTTTTGACCAGTTTTGACCCCACACGTTTGATATGTTCACACCCACCTTCCACTAAACCTTTCTCCCATCGTTGCCTATTTTCTATCCATTGTCAATTGGCTATTTCTCCAATATATTGGCTGTAATTGATCAACTTAATGGTATACAAATGCAATCAGTCTTAACCAATTCAGATCAACTATATTTTGTACATCAAATAAATGTGTCATTTAAAAATGGGGTAAAAAATAAAAATAAAATGGGCTATGAGGTTTTAAAATTGCATTTGAAAATATCAAAACTGGACCCCACAACAGAGACTGAGGAACATTTTTTAGAACCTCTTCCTAATGTCTGTTTCTTGATGCTGTTTCCCTAAAGCTTATATTTTCATTTTGTACCACAGATAACTATTTGGTATTTAATTTCTCTGCAACTGAGATTTGCAGAACATATTATTTCATTTTAATGGAAAGGTTTTTGGACTACAGCCAAAGTGCTGGAGGACAAAGCAGATTTTGTTTTCTTGCAATTTCATTAGTAAAAGATGAGGATACCAATATTGAAATGTCACAAATACGGAATTTTATGTCAAACATCTGTGTTCCCTTAAAGGAACTATCCTTTCTGAAGCTTGGGAGCTTCTATTAACGAACCAATTAATTAAACAGACATTTGTAATGAAAGAAAATTCCCATTAGTTTGGTTGGATTCTTTTGATTGTGTTGTGGGTTTTTTCCATTATTAAAAAAAGGAGAAAATGCAAAAAATTATAGAAGGAAAACAAGCAATTCTGGTTCCACTTTGCAAATGATTCTGATGTGCTTCACTGAATGCATGCTCTAACCTGAGCCCACAAATAAGCCAGTTCCTATCCCTGGCTTGACAGAGTGTCTGCTTCTCACAGATGTTTAGGGGCAAAAATAAAAGCTCAGCCTTTTGGATTGCTCAGGCTGCACTTCGGCCATGGTGCTGCCGTTAGCACAGGGTACAACCATGTATTCCTTTTGAAAGGAATGGAAGTCTAAGGGGATTGTGTAGAGCATACTTTTAATTCTCCATATACTCTTTAAAATATATATATATATATATATATATATTTCTTTTTTTAAGAAAGAGGAACAGTGAAAGCGAGGGAATCAATTTTATTTAGTTGCTCGTGTGGCTTTTGTTGCTGACAATTTGTTGTTTACATGGTGCTGGGGTTTGAACCCTCATCCTTGTGCATGCCAGGCAAGCGCCGTAACCACTAAGCCCCACTCCAGCCCCTCTATATATACTCTTAAACCTAAAAGAAAAAAAATCACACTTAATCCATGGCTCATGGTTGTACAAACAACCAGGAACACCATGTGTAGTGCTGCAAAAAACCAAGAGGAAGAAAATGGTCTCTTACTTAGACATTCAGTAGTAGTAAAAGCACATACTCAGTCCAAAGGGGCAGCTGCTCTTAGTTCTGGGTATTGCTAAGTTTAACAACTTCGGTGAGACACCAACCTGGAAGTGGGGTGCTCATCTGTTTTCTCCGCTTCTGAATACACATCCCTGCTACAGAGCCCTCAGTGGACACACATAAATGTTTGTTGAGAATGAACAGAGAACAGCTACAACTGTGTAGGAATGCTGAAAGAGGACTAAAACAGGCACGTGGTTAAAGGAAATGAAGAGCTTTAGCCAGAGATGGAGAGACTCAGGAGGCACAATAGTTCTTTTCAAAGTATTTGAAAGAAATTTTTGTGTAGCGGAAGACGCAGACTCTAGGGAACAAAAGAAGCAACTGTATAAAGAATAGCTTAGAATTAGAGCTGCCCCAAGTGGATGAGTAACCACTGTAATAACTTTGGTAAGTTCTGGCCTTTCTAATTCTTAACTAGTTCCCACATCTTCCTGTCATTGGAGTTGCTTTTCACTCATCTGTTTATTCAAAAAGATGTATTTGCATGGATATATGCTTATCTCTAAATTTATCAAGTTGTATATGTTAAATATGTATGTCTTTTTGCATGTCAAACATCTCTCAATAATATAGTTTAAAAATCAGAAACCACCACCACCAAACAAACAAAGCCTCCACAAAAGTCCATATACAACATCTTCAATATACCAGATAGTCTGTTAGGTTTTGGGGACCCCAACAATCATGTTCCATTCTCTCATTTAGTTTATCAGCCAGTGAAGGAAACAGACAACAAGGAAACCAGACATTACAAAAAATTTTGTAACATTAAAAAGTCGATTGCTTAAGCTGAAATTGAATGATTACTTGAAAATGATGGCAAAAATAGAACACCTGAATTGCTTGTAAGGTCTGGATGGCATGTTTTCACTCTTCCTTCCAACTTTTGAGAAACCTGGGATATTACACGTTTTCCCTGTATTTCCATCTCCGTGGCTCTATGATAACACCTAGAAGTGATTATGTTCACGTTTGTCCTCTTCGTCTCTCTTTTAAGGTCATTAATTCTGGTCCCCACACACATATCACAAGGTTGCTGATACTTCCTAACCAGGTCCAGTGGAGTAAAGAAGAGTGCAGTATTGCACGAGATTGTAATGTAGCTGGTTTACTGACCATAGATTGATACATAAGATTCTTCCACATAGTGTGTTGAATAGTGCCCTCCCCTCAAAAGATACATTTATGGGGCTGGAGTGGTGGCTTAGGAGTTACGGCACTTACCCGGCATGTGCAAGTAAGTGTGTTCAAACCCCAGCACCATGTACACAACAAAGTCTCAGAGCAATGAAGGACACATGAAAAACTAAATAAAATTGTACCTTTCTTTCTCCCTCTTTCTCTCTTTCTCTCTCTCACTGTCCTTCTCTCTTAAAAAAAAAAAGGAACATTTATGTCCCAATCTTTGGAATCTGTGAATGTTATCTTATTTGGAAAAGAGAGTCTTTGCAGACATAATTTAGGATCTTGAGATCACCCTGTGTTCCCCAACTGGGTCCTTACTACAATGAGAAGTGTCCTTACAAAAAACAGAAAAGGAAAAGACTAACATGTAGAGGAGAAGGCTATATAAAGATGGAGGCAAAGATTGGCGTGGTGTGGCCCCAAGCCAAGGAAGCCCAGGATTGCCAACAGCCCCCAGAGGCTGAAAGAGGCAAGGATGAATCCTGCCCGAGCCTCCAGAGGGAGCATGGCTCTGTTGACAACTTGATATTGGACTTCTGAGCTTCAGAACTCTGAGAAAATAAATTCCCATTGTTTTAAGCCATTCAGGTGGTGGTGAGTTGTTACAGTGGCCCTAGGGAATGAACGCACCACACTCCCACTATCCAACACAAACAATTCTCCACAAGCCTGTCAGGAGGGTCTTGCTAAACACACATGACCACTTCACACTCTGATTTAAGCCCTGTGTTGTCTCTCTGAAGCCTTTCATAGCACTTCCTTTCTTTCCATAGTGGCCATGAAAGACAGCATTCACTCGATAGACACCTGTCTTACCCCCTTCCCCCAGTACACAGGTGATGCTGTACGAAGCTTGATAGAGGTAATATCACTGTTTCCCCCCACTCAAGAATTCCCATCAGAATGGAACCAGCAAGATGAAACTTTGTAGAGATAAACACTCTAATTCTTAAGCAAAACAAAAAACAGAAAAGGAACTATTTTAAACTTGCTGCACACCTTTAGATTACTTGGAACACACCCCTGTTGGTCACCCTTGCTGACTGCCCTGAGTCATCTGGGGCCTGCCTTCTCCAGCGTCTCCCCTCAGCACATCAAACTTCAGCAGGGCCAACTCACTTCTTTCTAACACAACTTGTTTGTTTGGGTCTCTTTGCCTTTGCACCTTTGCTTGAAATGACTTTCTTGCACCTAGCCATCTCATAAATTCTTTAAATTTTTTTAAAGAGAGGGACAGTGAGAGAGAGAGAGAGAAAAGAGAGAATTAATTTTATTCAGTTTTTCATTTGGCCCCCTGGAGGATGGATATTTGGGATAAAAATAACAACATAACACTGCCATGTCCACCAGCCCTCTACATGGCACCAAAGGAAGCCTCTTGGTAAAAGCACAGCTTTTATCCCTCCACTGAAACTGGGATTCGGCTGGAGCTATTTTGGGCCTTGTTTCCAGTTGCCACTGGCCAGTGGCAGGATTTCACACTTGGCTGCCACTTCTCCTCACTGCCCATCACCCCCGTTTTCTGGACTGCCTCTCCTCTCTCTCAGGAGGCAGGCAGGCCAGGAAGCGCTGTGGGCGTGGGCGGTCTGGGGTATTTGCATTTGGCTAGGCAAGGCCTGCATCTCACCTTCCAGAAAGATAGTCATCTCTCCCTAGGCACAGGGGATTTTACCCTTTCTTAGGAAGCTGCAGTCTGAAGTTTATCAGGACAACTGCAAACAGAGCAGACTTCTCTACTCAGGGCTCTGCCTGGGAAATGGACTTTGTGGACACATGGATAGGTTTCCTTGCTCTCTGGCTTCCAGGAGGGGCTTGGCCAAAGGGGAACCCCAATAGGACACTGAAGGAGGGAAATTGAGGTCAGGCTGTATTTGCCCCGACTCTCCGTGAAGTCACCTCAAGATGGCTTTCTTCCTTGGCCTAAGTCACTTTCTTTCTCAAGGTATTTCTCTGCACAGAACTCACTTGTTCTGAGTTCTAGTATTATTCTAGTCTAATTGTATTTCTTCACTTCAGTCTTTCAGGACCAGGAGTGGTAACCCCTCTGAAGGTACTGAGCTTGGGTTACTGCACTGTTCCCAATGCTCCACCATATCCCACACACACCTTGGTAAGCACTAACCATGTAGCTCTTCACCTTGCCTGAAGTTGAATGAACCATCTATTTGCTATTGGGTTTCTTACCTAGATGCTCACACCTAGACTAGAGGTACACTAAAAGTTTAGTTAGCAAAGATCTTTTTAGGTTTCAATCAACTATTTGATTTCAAGGAATAAAGATCCATTCAAAATGTCAATGAAAATGGAAGGTGGGGGGAGAAAAAGAGGAAGTTCTGGGAATTTATTATTCATTTTCCTATTTTAGGTATTTGTTAGCTTAATTTTTAATTGATAAATTGTAAATATTCATGGAGTACAACATGTTATACATGAATACACTGTAAACTGATGAAGTTAGAAATAATATGTCCATCACTTCAAACTGTACTCATAGTGTTTGTATACTGCTTTCCTGCAGTCACCCCTTGGACACAGGTTTCCAAGTCTGGCTTATTGTAAATAGTACTGCAACAAACATAGCAGAGGGGGTAACCCCTCAACACACTGAGTGCACTTTCTTTGGGGATATACCCCATAGTGGGGTTGCTGGATCATATTATAGTTCTCAGGTTTAAGGAATCTCCATACTGTTTTCCAAAATGGAAAACACCACTTAAAATACCAGAAAGGGTAGACCAGGGTTCCTTTCTCCACATGTCACCAACACTTGTTATCTTTCACCCTTTTGAAAACAACCAATGTAGCAGGCATAAAGCAACATCTCATTGTGGCTTCCATTTACATTTCTCAGAATCTTCTATCCATTGAACATTTGTATGTCTTCTTTGGAGAAGTATCTATTCAAATCCTTTGCCCATTTTTAATAGGATTATTTTTTTTGCTATTGACTATTCTGAGTTTCATGTCTATAGCCCTAATAAAGAACACTGATGAAACACTTCTAAGAATCTACATATTATTCTAATGCATATTATACAGATATGCACATATAAATATATAGAATCTTCATATATGTATAAATGGAATTTTTATTCTGGATGAGAAATATCTGTTCTTCTTTTATATTCTAATTTCTTTCAAAAGATCACTTTTTTTGTAGGATGCACACTGTCTATTGTGAGAAAGGGCATCTTACATTATTAGGAACTTTCTATATTTTACAAAGTTTCAATTACATAAATTAAAAAGCCAAGCTAGGCATGCTAGCACATCCCTATAAGATCCATCTCAAAATTAAAATGAAAATCAGGGCTGGGAACATAGCTCAGTGGTAGAGAGTCCCTGGATTCAATTCCAGTACTGGGTGGGGGAAAATCAGGTTCCTTTTTCTATTATCCTTCCTTGATCGTATGAAATCACTAAGCTTTCCAGGCACAGTGGCACACACTTGTAATCCCAGCAACTCCGGAGGTTAAGGCAAGAGGATCGCAAGTTCAAAGCCAGCCTCAGCAACTTAGTGAGACCCTGTCTCAAAACTAAAATATAAAAAAGGACTGGGGTTGTGGCTCAGTGATTACGTGCTGCTGGGTTCAATTCCCGGTACCAAAAAAAAAAAATAATAAATAAATAAAATAAAATAAAATAAAAAAGTCACCAAACTATCATTTAATATTCAGTCTGCAAGAGTTTTATGAGCACTATGTAACCCGTTTTTTCAAAGTTCCTTTCTTATTTTTCACACTTTGCAGTTAATGCTCACAGGAAAACAAAATTCATCTGAACGGAAACTATACAATCTGAATGAAAAAAAATATGTTAAACTTGGTAGTGACCTATGAAATCAATGTTCACTATGACATCATCCAGTGTTATCAGAATGAAGTTTTTACTCTTTTTTTTTTTAAGAGAGAAAGAAAGAGAGGGAGAGGGAGAGAAAGGGAGAATCAATTTTATTTAGTTTTTCATGTAACTTTCATTGCTTCAACACTTCACTGTGCACGTGGTGCTGGGGTTTGAACTCTCATACTCGTGCATACTAGGCAAGCGCTGTAACAGCTGAGCCACAGCTCCAGCCCCAAAGTTTTTCTCTTACTAAGATTATATGTATAAACCAAATTGAATAATCAAAAACACAGAGCTATTTCTTCCCCACTGCCCAGTCTCTCTTCACACTAGGCTGAGCAGCAACCTACAGCAAAAATACTAGAATAATCCCTAAGCAAAAAAAGAAATGCATTAATATTAACTACCTTATTTTTAAGGATTGCTCATTCTTGTTTTAAAACAAATAAAACATGATTTTACAATGATCTCACATCCCAAAGAATGATTTCTGGGAAAACTTCCTACCAAAATTCATCTTTTGACTTGTTCTATCTCCCTTTCCAAAGACACCCAAAAGGAAGTGAATGCTCTTCCACCTTCCTTTCGATTACAACCCAGCCGTCTTCTGATGAAATTGCACCTACTGGGAAGACTTCCTTTTTAAAGGACTCCCTTCATGCAAAAGCTTTTGGAAGCAGTCCGGTTATTAAATTGAAGAGTTTGGAAATCAAATCCAGAGTTTCTGACGGAAATTCAGTTTGTCTCCAGCTCTCCTGAGTTGAGTTCCACATTCAACTTGCAGCTCTGCGGTGCTGAAGCTGGGTTGGGCTGCTCGCTTTGCCCCTTCTTTCCGGGCATCCTGCAAACACCTCCGCGATCTCTGCCACTTCCCGGAGAATTCGGTTTATCTCCAGTTCCTTCAGTTGAGCGACACACTTCACTTCCAGTTCTGTTAACCTAAACCAGCGTCTTCCTGCCTGCTTTCCAGCCACGTCCCCGAGAGCCGCCGCGATCCCTGCCGCACACTGGGGAGCTCTGTCCCCTCACCCGTAGGCCGCGAGCTGCAAGCAGGGAGATTAGGTGGCCCGGCGCGGAGCTGCTGAGGACACTGGAGTGCCAGAATCCTTCAGCGGCACTGGGAATTTAGAAGGAGGAAACTGCGACTGGAGAGGTGGCTGAGCAACAGGGCATTTGCTTTGCATGTGCGAGGACTCAGGTTCAATTCCCAGCACCACATACACAACAAAGTGTTGGAAAAATAAAAACCACAAGAAAGAACTGAGTGTCTCTTAAGCAAAAACAAACAAAAAGATGGAACAGACAATGCTATATGCATTTTTAAAATATAATCACCAAAAGGTACTAATAAAAAATAAAATAAAGAAGAGCGTTAATTGAAAGGATGCAGGGAAAGGGATCTAAATAGAAATGAAGTACAATAAGGCCTATCTTCCACTGTGAGAGCTAGAAAGACTTCATTTCTTGATCTCAGTTTTTTTTTTTCAAATAGAGCATCTGTTTCATATTCTCTACAAAGCATGCTCCTTTGTTTTCTCTTGATTCTTATCCACACTCTCTTTTTATAATTTCAGTTTTGCATGATTTTGGCTTGCAAAGATGTTGACTTCTTTCTTGATCTTTGACCTGGCAGTTACCCTGAGTAATTAAGAAGAAATTATTGGAGCACAAAGCAAATTAATAACTAAACTAGCAAGATTGCAGTTATCAATGAGGATATGAAAGCAAACTCAAATGCTTTTTGGAAACTTGAGTGGCTTAAGATACTCATTTCTGTAGAATCCTAAGGGGTGACATATAGCCAGTTATGATTTGTATTTCTCAGAAATGAAATGTATTCTTTCAGGCAGTTAAGAGAACATTTTTGTTTTCAAACATGCTACATGAGGACAAACTAGGATGACAGATTGGAGTTTTTGGGTACACAGCAGTCTAGTGGCTCTGCCTCCCTCGGACTGGGCTGAGCATCTCTGGAAGCACAGGACATGCTTGTTTGGTCTGGTCTGTAGGGACAAATTAGAGAAAAGAGTAGACAGTTAAAACTGGGTTGATTTCAGCCAAAATGACATTTATTGTTTTAAAAAAATTACTTTAATATTCTTGTTTGTGTGAAAGAAAATTGAGCCCTGGAAAACTTATATGACCTACTCACAGTCACATGGATTGCTGTGTCCCAACTGCTTTTTAGTTGACCTCTACTACTGAAAATGTTTTCAAATCTAAGATGACCAGGATGAAGGCAGATTTCAGTTTTCGTGGAAACCCTTGAGAGAGTGACTTTCATGGCAGGTGGATAAGAATCGAGGGTAACCATATAATTTGTTGTCTAAATGAGATCATTGTGAGAATAAAACCGAGTGCTGGTAATAATTGAGTCAGAACATCAGCCATAATCTGGGAGTGTCTCCTTAAATAAGAGGGCACCACACAGAAGTGGTAAAAGTAACCTCTGTGCTCACCCAGGAACCCAGAGAGGCCTAGAGAATAGGTGTCTATGTAAACAGGTCCTTGTCAGTGATGTTTGCCAAGGTTCTGAGCCTCTGGCTCCTCAACTATATAGAAGATAGATTCATCTGAAACATGGGGCCTGAGGCTGAAGTTCTTCATATAATTGGGGGTTTACTGTTCCCTTTGATGGGAAAGGGGAGCCATTTATCTCTCAAATTATAGACCACTGGTCTGTTTGACAGCTCTCAGAAGTACACTTGTCTTCTCAAATTATGGGGTAAAATGTTTTTCAGTTTAATACTTGTATGAGGAACAAAGAAGTTATGGTGTCGATTCCACTGTTGACTTTGCTCTGTTCTCTTTTGTTTCATCTAAAAAAAAAATAGGTAAGACTCATGGAAGTATTTTTACAGTACAGATCAATTCCCTCATTTATTTTATTCCATAAACAGGGGTCTGAACTATGCAACCTGTTTCCAAGTTGCTTTCTGTTAATGCTTCTTATATGTCTATGGCATGGTACCACTGTTAAGGTCTTGTGTTAAATGTATATGTGCTGCCGAAGCGAGCACAAGGTCTTGTGTTAAATGAATCTCTAGCCCTAAATTGTAGAAAGTAGGGATGTGTTTAAGTTCCTTAACTCTTCTTTCATATATATATACTTTCTTTTAAAGACCAAAGAGGAACAGAGAGAGAGAGAGAATCAATTTTACTTAGTTTTTCATGTGGCTTTTGTTGCTCTGACACTTCATTGTGGTGTGGTGCTGGGGCTTGAACCTGCATACTTGTGTATACCAGGCAAGTGCTATAACTGCTGAGCCACTGCTCCAGCCTTCACAATGTATATTTAAACAATTTGTTTTCATTATGCAAAATAATAGGATCCCTGCCTTCCAAGTAGAGCAAAAGGGAAGGCAAGTTTCTGCTAATGATTCGTTCTGCTTTTATTTTTTTCCCCTCCAAATGGAAGGAAATGAACCTATTGGCTAAAAATTTGCAAAAAGAGCATTATGGCCAAAGAATAATAAAACGCAAATCTTTCAATGGTAGACAGTCTTTTTCAATTAATTGAAACATGAAGCATTAATTGATCTAGTACGCGATAGATCATTATTTATTCACTTGTTCTTTCCTTTCATCAATAGCTTTTAATTCACTTGGGTCTGCCCTGAGCTTAAGTGCTAGGTTAATTTGTCATGTCAATTTTTGATACATTATTTTTCCTAATTCATCCTGTCTAATCTATCAAGAAATAATACTATGTAAATTTAGTTATCTTTCAGTAGACTTAGTGAAGTTCTTTCACGATCAAGGCAGTCAAATTGTAAATACCCATTCTTAATTTTTTTCTTCATGCCAAAACCATATTGGCACAGAACTATGCATTGTCAACCAAGTACTAGTTTAAAAGTGTGGTTAGATTTAAAGGTTTCCTTTGGAAAAAACACCAGCCCTAATGTTTCCTGGGGCCTCGGACAACTTAGGCCAACAATGAAGAAGAATGACTCTGTGGCCAACTCTGAGTGCTATGTCTTCCCTTGTTCCTGCTTTCTCAAGAGTCTGCCTAGATCTTCTTTCAGTCAAAAAAATAGCATCTCCATACTTTTCAAGGTGAGAAAATACTTTTGAGACATCTGATATTTGAAAGGGACCATTTAAGGTTGCTATCTGCTTACTCTTCTAGGTCATCTAAGTTTTCTCCCTTGTGTTTCAACAGAGCAGCTTCTCAGCCAAAGTGTCTACCACACTTGCAAGTACTTTGGGAAAATTAGAAACACGTAAGTGGAAAGGCATTCCAGGACTGCATTTCCAATGACCTTACACAATGAAGCATACTATATACAGATAAAATTTAAAGTTTAAGTACAAAATGATATTTATGGACAATATTGCATCCTATTTCTACCATTTGCTTTTCTCCTAAAGAAAAGGACTTTACTCCCTCCAGATCCACCCAAGCCTAATGTAGGGGCACAGAGTTTCATATTGGACACTATTAAGAAAATATCAGGAAGGAAGAAATCCTGGGGGAAGCCATGGCTTTAGTTCTTTAGTTTGTGATACTACATAGGTAAGTTGTATTATTTCTGACTCACTCTTTCCACTTCTTCTGGGTTTAGTGAAATAGGAGTTATCAATGGGCTATTCCTTGCATCTGAATTTCTTGAAAATCCAAGGTGAAGATTCCACAAAGTTATTATCTGGTATTAACAGTACTGCAAAGGATCAAATCAAAGTTTAAGGCAAGAACAAAATCAAGGTATGGAGTTTCTTGGAGATAATACTTTCTGTTTTCTTTTATGAGAAAAATATAAGGTTTGTACTCAGAGATTAAATGAATATTTTTGAACCTCATTAATAGTAAACCATTCTATTTAGTACGTGTTTGTCACTTAATTTAACATAGATATTTTAAATAACTGAACATTAAAGTTGAGAGAGATCATCAAAATAAAATAAAGAAGAACCATTTTGGAAAAGAGCTCATGTTCCAACTAATTTGATATTAATATTAGTTAGATGACTGAAGTTTGCCAAGGATTTACTTTTTTTCTAATGTCCACTAAAATGTCCCCTTAATTTCCATTCAGATGTGTTTTCTTGAATGGATGAGGAGGGGGGCAAGGATGCAGAAGGAATTAATTTTCCATAACTGGAAATTTAGTGACAATTTGTTAGAATTGTAAGCCTATATATGCATCTGTTTTGGTGCAACCACAGAATTAGAAAATTAAATGTCTTATACAATTTCATGCAATCTTTCCAATAAAATGCCTTTTTAAGTTACAATTTAATTTTATACCTTTAGACTTACTATAGAGTCAATATAGATAAAGTTTTCTAGAACATTTTCACAACTTCATTAACATTTTAGTTGAACTAAACTGTGTTCAGTTTCCTGAGGGCAACACAGTAATTTATCCTAGAGTCCAGGTTAAAAATATTTTGTTTTAGAAAAGTCTTGTTTGATTTCTTTTGTCAGACAAGGAGTACAATATATCTTTATATATAGCCAAACTTGTTTCTATTTTCGTCAAAGTTATGAAAAAACTCCAAACTAGATTCGTTGTCTAACTGTAGCATTGATTTAGCTCAAGTATGTGGTGACTATGTCTCCTATTTTTACAAAAGTTAGGATTTGTTTTGAAATGTGATGACTTATATTAATCATATTGAAATGAAAAAGATAAAAATATGAAATAGACCAGAGTGGGCATTTACATTTGCATGCATAAATTCTGCTTGACTATTTTTTAAAAATATTCTCATCTGTTTTTACTTTAAAACACGGACATTGTTTATATGGCTCAAATAACTTCACTGATATTGTAAATGGGAAAGATTATAAATAGCAAGTTTATAAAAGTAATATTTATACTTGACACAATTGTTAGAAGTGATCATAATATCAATTTCTAGTTTTTGCCAATTAGGCTAATGGTCAGAAATAAATGTTGACTGCTTTGTTAATGTTTTTATTTTCAGGTCTTTTCCAGTACAGTCAGTCTGGCCTTTGGTGTCAAAAATTATCATGGTTGTAGATTTTCTTCATTACTTCAGAGTTCACCTGGGTAAATGAATAATTCTTTCCCTTACCATGTCTTGATGGAAAATAGGAATATATTTACATGAAGTAAGTAGCATATTGCCTGGAGAGAAATGAGCCTTAGCTGAAAAGATGGAATTAGATTTGTGTGGCAGCAGCTGTTCTGCAATATGTGTAGCAATATCAACCAGTTTTGATTCTTTGAATAAGTATGCTCATATTTCTTTCTGATTTTCAAACTTTTGCCTAGGTGGGGATTATAGCTCATGAGAATACTCACTTCATCAGTAGTACATGTAATAATTACAACTAAAATGTATGCAACATTATGATTTTATAATATAAATATACATGGATAGGCAGGCAGACAAAACTTTTGTCAAATTCTGCATTAGTTAGGACTAAATCTGGCTACATAGACAGTAATAAAATAAGACACGTACACACAAATATAAAAATAAATTGGCCAAAACAAGGGAAGGGTAATTCTTTCTTAGACCAAAAGATCTGAGATAGGCTATTTATGGTTCATGTAGCAGTTCCAAGTCTTGCTGCTCTGTCATCTTTATGATGCCCTTTTTGGTCCACAATAGCTACCTGCACTCCAGCCTTCATCTCTACATTCCAGCTAGAAGAAAGGAGGAACAAGAGAAGAGAGATTCCCAGGAGTACCACTTAGCAGATCCACTTATCCATATCAGTCAGAACTTAGTTACATGATCACATTTAGCATAAAGGAATTCTGGGAGCTACATTCATTTTGATGGATTCATTGCTGCTCCAAATAAGTTCAGGGTTCTGTTACAAGGGAGGAAAGACTGGATATTGTGCTAGACAGTGTTCTATTCACTGTATAAAGAGCATCATGAGACGACTAGGGGCATAGATTTGGACTCAGGTCGCCTAGCTTCTGATTCTGGGTCAATGCATACTGGCTTTGTAACATTGATCAAGTAACTTGGGTCAGTGCTTCAGTTTGTGAAGTGGAGTTGATATCACCCCTAAACTCAAGGGTTATCAATTATAAGAACATAAATCACTTAATAGAGTGCCTGAGATACAGAAAATTACCATAGAGCTATTAATGTGCTTTTTACTTATATTTTCTCACTGAGTGAAAAGAACAACTCTATGAAGTACAAATTCTTACCCCCCATTTTACAGATGAAGAATCTGAAAATAATAGAGATTAAATTTTCCTTATGGGAATTTAGTCAGTAATTGGGGAAGAATAGATCAGATTCCGAGTGCCTTGGCTCCAAATCCTTGTTTATACCACACAGACTGCTTCCTTACTAGATTATCTGAGCTTGCATTTACTGAAAGTCGGTTTCAAGGTAAAATATGTGCACCACTTGGTATCAAAAACAACTGACTCCTTAAACCCCAAGACTGTCATATGAAAAAATCATATGAACATCCAATACTGGAGGTGGAAAGAAAAAAACCAACCACTGTATTTACCAGCTCCTGTCTTCCATTGATGAAAACTTTGTTCCTTGTGTGGGCAGTAAGTGGGTCTCACAGCATCCACTTTAGAAGTAATAGGAGTCCAAGGGTAGATGGTGAGATGCGTGTATTACAGACACCAGGCAAGGCGCTCTGTCAGGTTGCTCCTTTACAAACTTGATGGATACCCACACAGAGTTGAGTTGGGACCACAGACATGGCTCAAGCAGAAACAGTGTCCCTGGACCCTAAACAGAGATGAGACCAAGAGGATACGGGAACACATGAGAAGTGTTCGACAAATATAGTGACCAATACTCCCTTAATAAATTTCTTTATAGCTTTTAGCTTGAAGTGAGGCCACATGGAATATTGCTTAGAGTAATTGTCTAATTTATGCTTGCCCTTTCAAGTTTAATAGCAATTATGTATAAACAGCAGGAGCTGCACTGTTGACGAAGGCACCATCTCACCAGATAAAATAGATGATGCAAGTCAAATTTGAATTTCAAAAAAACAATGTGTAAGTAATGTCTCAAGTATTTCACAGGCATCATGTTAAATTTGACATTTAGGTAAATAATGAATAATTCTTTTAGTATAAATATGTCCCAAATATTGCATAGGACACATGTATATTTAAAGAATGCCCATCGTTTGTCTGAAATTCATATTAAATTGGATGTCCTTCATTTTCCCTTTCATCTGGAAAACCTAATGTTAGTTCACATGGTCATTAGGATTCTAGCAAAACCCCAAGCCTAGGTCTGCACAAAAGTAAGGAGACACAATAAATGTGAAGAAAGGGGGCAGCGGATATTTTCTACCTAAGAAATCTTCACATGGGTTTGCAATATAGGAGCTGACATTTCTAGCATTTGAACAATTTACTTTTATTATGATGTTTTGTCTGAAGAGGTTTTAGTTGAAATGCAAATAAAATAACTCAGGAGGGTTCCTCCTGGCGTCCCTGCTACAAGTTAGGATGGCTCAGTTACAACCCTGTTGCTGTACTACCTGGAGCGCGTGAACGTCTTGGCACCTGTGGCAGGCAAAGAGGGACTGGAGAATTATGTGTGGGTCCCCACTGCTCCGCTTTTCATTGGCTCCAAGTCAGATGGCTCCGCACAAGCGGCTAAGTGGTACAGCCTTTCTGTGTCCACACAGAACTGGGTGCTGTTGAACACAGGTAATGTCTTCCTCACAGAGCCCTAGGGAAGGGAGACCTTGAGAAGTTAGATTTCGACTAGAGAGAGTAACAATGACACTAATAATAAGCTTTTTACATTATATGACTCCTTAATTCATAAAATTTCATTTGAGAATTGCAAAACCCTAGAAGTCATTCAAATATAAGTAGTTTCATTTTACAGATTAAAAATTTGAGACTGAAGGATTAGATAACTTGCCAGTGGTCACAAAGCTGGTAAGAACTTCTGAAAGTGATGAGCCTCTGAAAGTTACGATGTTCCTTGAAGTATGTCTATTTTACTCAAAAGACTACATTATATTACACAATAGAAAAACCATGAGCACAAATTTTCATACTAAAAACTGGTAAAATAAAAAATGAGACATTTGTAAGTTTTCCCATGAATGTTAATACAGGATTTAAACAATCCTTTAATTAATATGAGAAAACAGAGATCTAGTAATTTCTGTCAGATACAACTCCCAGCCAGAATTAAGATGACAATTCACAAATAATTTGCAGCAGTCCTATGGGACAGATACTAGTGTTGCACTCATTTTGCAGATCAGAGAGTGGAAGAGAGAAGGTAAATAGCAGAGCAAACATCACACAGCAAGAAATAAAGGTGAAATGATTCCTGAGTGATGTTGTTTTCTTTGGTTTGTCACATTTTCTGCCATGTTTTACTATCCCAGAGATATTTAAATGTGCTTTATAGATTTGACAGCTGTCCTGGGGGTTGGGGAGGCTTTAATCCAGGGGCCAGGGTGTCTCAGTTCATAAGCACATGGGGTCTGTCCTAGGTGAATGAGAACCATACACTGGAATTGGGGAGGGATAAAGTGAGGCAAAATTTTGCACATGACCTTTCCAAAACATTCTGTTACTATAATTGGAATCCTTTTGTTCCCACAGGTAGATCCAGTTGTAGCAAACAAAGGTGAGAATTGTGAGTGGTGGTGTAAATAGATTGATACTTTTTCCCTCTCCTTATGTACTTATCCTGAACATGTATATTTCCCAGGGTCCAAGCAGAAAACAGGTAGCACTCAAACTGGATGTTTGGAGGGAGTTTAATGAAGGGACTATATAGAAGAGTGAAGGCTATGTTGAGGGCAACCAAGAATGGACATCGAACCCACCTGTGCTAGCAACAGCAGAGTTATTATCACCCCTATGATCTCTAGGCCTAAGAAGCAAAAGGATGGGGAGGTGACAGAAGCCTGGAGAAGACCACCAAACAGGAGCTGTGGCGTTTGCTTGAGGAATGAAGCCATGCCTCATTGCCACTCCATGACACAGCAGGGAGGACGCATCTTCTCTCCTCCGTCCTTCTTATATTTTGCTGGTGACACTCATTGGTCAAATCCAACCAGAAACCAGAGAGCCAAGTAGCCTTATTGATGCAGTCCCTAACAGTCAGCCTCTTGGGACACACAGAGCAGGGTGGAGTAGGGTGGAGAACAGATCTGAAACAGACAAATGAAGAGGATCCAGTACAACATGTACTGCAATCAATAACTACCAGTTTTAAAAATGGCTAAGTTGGCTCACATTATGTTAAATACAGCATATATACTAGGTCTAACAATTATGAGTAGTTCACTTATAACTCGATGTCAGGTACACCGCATGATTACAGTCATCCCTTTCATCTACAGCATATTAGATGTATACCATAACATTTCTGAATTCATCTTTTATAAACTGTACTTTTTATACAAGTTCCTTCGGGGAACCATTATCTCCTGGAGAACACTACAGGATGTTCACTAAAAGGCTATAATTAATTTTGGACAACTTATAGACTTTGAAATGCCTTGTTGCAAGGCTAAAATTTCTGTTACTCTTCTAGGAGGAAATTTACCCAAGAGGCAAGAAAGAGATGATTTGTGGATTCATTGCTGTCAATGTAGCGTGTGACTCATTGACATCTAGAGAGTGCGTCCTAACTGGACCCTGAGATGTTATATCAAATAATTAGAAATTCCTTCTTATGGCTTAGTTGTTTTGTTGTATTATTTTTGTAAAATGCAAATGTTATGAGAATTAGAACATCATTCATTCATTCATTCCTTCATCTAATTCTTCCTTTATTTAACATTTATTTTTGTGATTTTTTTACTATCTGTTAGCAGTATATTAGACATTGGAGTGAAAACAAGACACTCCCTATCCCCTAGGTGCTCAGAGTCTAATGGAGATTGGACAAAGTATTCAAGAACTCCAGAATGGTTGATACATGCATTGGCAGAGGAATAGACAAGATGCTACAGAAGAATATCCAACTCTTGGAGGATCAAAGAAAGAAAGAAGAGTGGTGAGGATCAAAAGACTTTTTGTAGCTGAAATAATACCTGGGCTAAAGACATATGGATGCGCATCAGGTGGATAACACAGAGGAAGTATAGAAAGTAGGCCTTGCAAGCATAACAGGTCCTACTTCACTTGAGCCCAGAGGATCTGAAGTCAAGATGCCTTGAATTTCAACCTAAGGAATCCATGAAGGATTAAGCAGAGGAGAGGCCCTACCTAGGATTGCATGAAGGTGGCCAGACTAGAAAATGAGTCAGTTAAAATGGTTTTGCAATGTTTTTAAAAAGTGATTAGAGAGTGTGAACTAATGAGGTGGCAGCGAGAGTAGAGAGGATAGAAGGATTCTGAAAAATATTTAGGAAGTGATTGAGCATGATTTTGTAATCAATTTACCAGTGTGAAGATGAGAGGGTAGGAATAACAGACATGGAAAGATTAGAGTGACGCCTATGTTTTTGTCTAGGGTGACTGAGCCTAGATATCAGCTGAGATGAGGAACACAGGTGGAGGGCTTGTTTGCTCAGGGAAACATCTTGGAAAAGCCCTGTGAGAGAACAGAAGGACTTGCCAGAGTGCGGGTAGTAACAGAGTCTGTGGATTGGGATGTGCGGTTAGCAGAGGACAGATAGGAAAGCTAACCTTTTAGGACGACACTGTGTTTGAGGAGGGCCATGTGAAGGCAGATGACAACCAGAGTTCTTAAGGGAACCGTGGTCTAAAATGTCAAATGTTACAGACACAGTCCATATTAATTTAGAATTTCTTTCTGCAAAGAACAGAAAAAAAATGGGGTAAAGGCATTATAAATGACTTGCCAAGAAGTTTGAGGTAGGTGGTCTCTTTGTGGGTTCACTGACCAACAATGCCGTGTAGAATTCAGGCACTTTACATCCTTCTGCTCTGTCATCTTCAGTATGTCAAATGTTTGTGCCTCAGGGCCACAGGCTGGATACTCCAAGCAAGAAGTTTGCCTCAGACAACATTCCAAGCAGAAATCAAGGAGAGTTGGAATAATAAGGCTTCCTCCTTGTGTGCTTCATTATTTTTCAGGGAGGGAAATTCTGTCCATGGGATCCCATAAAATTTCCCCTGATGTCCCACTGACAAGGAGCATTTCCACCTCTAGATCATTGGCAGAAAGTGAAAGGATCATGATTGCCACAACTGACTTAGATCAAACATGGCTCATTCCCTTCTGGGCAAACTAAATAGTCCTGACAGCAAAAAAGGTGTAAAACAGCAATTTTCAATGTTTCTCTGCTGTAGGTGTCTAGTAAGTATAGGATAGAAGGGTGTCCACCGAATTTAACATTTAGGAGCTTATTGGTGACCTCTCAGTAAGAAAAGTTTCAGAGGGGAGTAGTGGGTGCTGAGTTAGGAAGTGGTACTGAGCCCAGGTTGCAGTGGGTTGAAGGGTATATAAAAGGAGGCTATAAGCTACCCTTCAACTAAGTGTAAATGCTTATGACTCCTTTTCTGAAAACAGATTGTGATAAATGGAGAGATGCTTTAGGTTGTCTAAGGGTCCAGGGACAGAACTCAAGACAGAAGAAGTTGGAACATGGAAAACAAACTTTGCCCAATTCACCACTTGAAAAAGTTACTATCTTGGGCAAGAAGGATGATTTCCTCCAAATTTGAATCTCTTCTCATTGTTAGGCTCAGCCATAGCCAGTAATTTTTAGAAGGCTGACTCAGCAACAAGAGGTTGTTTTGAACTCAAATAAAGCCTTACTATTTCACAGCTGTGTACAGTTGGGGGGAAATGTGATCAAAAGGTTTCTGCAAAGCACTTCAATTACATTAGCTGGAAGGGATTCAATTTTGAACTCTTTCCAGGATTTTTAATAGAGAGATTGTATATTTCATTAAAACAAGGATAAGGCAGAGGGTGGGTGATCTATCTAGCTGAATAAGAGCAGAGAATTTCTACTGAAGTCATGCACTGTATTTTTTTCACTGGTGTTTGACAATCTGTGCCTCAAAATGTATCTTTTTCTCCATCTGCTCATCACTGAGAGGACTGGTGGGTACCTCCTCTTTCAGTCATCTTAAAGCTGGGCAGAATCAGTTAATCTTCCTGGTTGATGAGTCGTCTGTTCTGCTGCGGGGTCACTGGTCTTATCTCTTAAGCTTATGAAAATGTAAAGCAGTAGGAGAAAGGTTGTGACTTGAAGACAAATGTACTGATGGGAACCATCAAAAGAAAACTGATCACTTCTCTTCCTGGCTGCATGACACTATCTCTAAACATGCGTTTTAGGGAAAGAGTCTTAAGTACAGAGAAGTTAAATACAGGGTAATTCGGTCTGACTCTATCTGACTGGCGCCTTTTTGAGCTGCTTTACCCAATTTGGAACAGTGTTCCCTCTGGGCTTTACCAATTTAGCAGCAGAGTATCAGAGATGGAGGATTTAAGCAATCCTCTGATTAATACGAGAAAACAGAGATCTAGTAATCTCTTACGAACACAGCCCCAAAGAGTCTGCAGCCATTGCACTACTAGACCTGCTAGGCCTTGCTTGCACAATGTCTTAGTTAATTAAGAGAAAAACCTAAGAAAATCTTAATATCCAAACTGTTGTCAAGCTGTCTTTAATTTTCAGGCACTTAAAATAGCTTAAAGCCTATCCTAATCCTGCAGCTCTCATCCAAGGCAATGAGAAGCTTCCAGCCCAGAAAAACTTGCTATGTGTGGAATGGCTAAAAGAAGGTTAAACTATGATTTGCTTATTTATCCAAGCCCTCAAAAAATTTTTTTAGTGGAAAAGTTAAAGACTGTTTTATCTAGTTCTCATACTTTCTTGCAACAACAGACCAAAAGCTAGGCATT
The DNA here is from genome assembly GCA_004027875.1 of Aplodontia rufa. NCBI lineage: Eukaryota > Metazoa > Chordata > Mammalia > Rodentia > Aplodontiidae > Aplodontia > Aplodontia rufa. The sequence goes on from PVKS010009364.1 coordinate 59,211, forward strand.
GCATCAGTCAGGATTCTCAGCAGCAAACAAGAAACACTGGCTAAGTTAAGCAGGAAATGAAATGGAATAAAAAGGATATTGGAGAGTCCCCACACTCCCCAGAAGCAGCAAGAACCAAGTTTAGGGGATACATAGCCAAGAGGTGATCAAAGTCATGCTGCGAAACCAGTTCTACAAGCAAACACTGCCACTGGTGCTGGTTGAACATTGCAGGTGGCACTCCTGGCCTTGTCAGTTTTTGGATTCTGGTGTTGATGCTTTTCCTGCTGACTCTGGGAACTGGATGTAGCTGCCATCCACTGCCACCATCTATCAGCAGGAAGGAATACATTCACTTTCTTCTTTGCATGTCTAGTTTCCAATTTAAAGCTTGGGGCAAGGGCAGCTGATTGGCAGAACTCTGGTCATGTAGCCAATGTTCTAGCAGCAAGAGAGGCAGGAAAAATGAGTCTGTATCTGCCATATTCAATTTTTGCAATGGGAGATTTAATATTTCCTCATAAGATTAGTGGTTCAGATGCTGGGCAGCCAAAAAGGACACATGTTGATTACAATGATTTGTCACAGTCGTTTCATTTTATTATTTTTACTATCGTTTATTGGTTTGAGAATGTAATATAATTATATGTTGCAAAATAAAAAAAAGAAAAGATACATGGTAAAAGGCCAGTCTTCCTCTTCCCTGGCTCCCAGTCATCCATTCTGTCTCTGTTGTGAGGTAGATTGTTTACTGTCACCAATACTCACTTTCTCTTCCTGGAGGAGGAGTATATCTCCCTACCCTTTGTAGTCAGGCTTGGCGCTGTGATTGCTTTAGACCAATGGAAGGTAAGTGTTTGTGGCCCTGTCTCTTCTGGGATGAAGCTTTAAAAACCAATTCATGTTTTGCCTGACTTTCTTTCCTTCTGCCATGTTGACTGGCAATGTTTGAAATGGTGTCAGCTTAGGTTCCAGAGCGTGTTAGTTGTTTCTTATTTGTCCCTACCAGGTCTACCTTTCCCATGATCCCTTTGTGCCCTGGAGACTATCTTTTGTGGGCTGTAAAAATAGGTTCTTTTGTTCTCTGGCTTCTGGTTGGGTTTCACGAATGAGAGCTATTAGCCAGAGATCAAGAGGCAAAAGAGTGTGAATTTGGGATATTTGTCTTGTTGCTCCCTCCCTTCCAACTCTCCATAGTATGGTTGCATTCTTCTACCAAAGATCTCCAAAGATATTTAGGTAATGGCCATTACTATAGATTCCCTTCCATCTTATTCTCATCTTGGTAAATAATGCCTTTATTAAGCTCACCTTTTCAATTACTTGAGTATGTCATCCGCTCCCTACCAGGATCCTGACTAACACACAAAGGACAACTGTCATGAGCAAAAGACTGTTCCCTTAACCAATATTGATCATATAGCATGAATATCAAGACTTATAGGTCATTTTTTACCACAGCAAAACCTTTCCTATCCTGACTAATATGCAATGTTTCTAGTTTCTTATAAGGCAGTTATATTTTAATCAGAAATTCATGTCACAATCATAGTAGGTTTTAATAAAAACATACATGTTCAGGTTCTCCTCCTGGAGAGTCAAATTCATTAAGTCTTAGGTGGGGCCCAGACTTTATATTTTTAATAAGTTCCAGAACCACTAGTTTTTGAGGATTTTCAATATTAAGAATATTTCTCATATTGGCCTATGTTTTTTCAGATGTGTTTTATTATTAGTGGGATATGAGGTTGTATTAGACAGAGTTCTCCAGAGAAACAGAACCAGTATAATGCATTTTAAGGGATTGGCTCATGCAACTTTGGAGACTGACAAATCCAAAATCTGCAGTTCAAGTTGGAAGGCATTTGCTGGCAGAATTCCCTCCTGTTTGGGGGAGCTCAGTCTTTTTTTCTGTCAAGGTCTTCAGCTGATTAGAGGAGTCCCATCCACATTATGGACAACAATCTGCTTTCCTCAAAGTCCACTGATTAAAATGTTAATCTCATCCAAAAACACCCTCAGAGAAACATCCAGAATAATGTTTGATCACATATCTAGGTACCATGGCCCAGTCAAGTTGAGACACAAAATTGATCATCACAGGAAGTTGTATGACACATGAGTAGGATTAAATACAAAGTACTGAAGAAGATCTTCCATTGACAGAAATGTTAAAAAAAAAAACCAGATACATGTTAGTATCTGTATCTGTTAATATCTGTCAAACGAGACACTGGCTAAGTAAAATTACTAGATTCATTATGCACATGGAATTTCCCCTAAAATCCCTAAGATTTTAACTACACAGTTAAAAATGTGTGCTTTCTCAGCAGACAAGCCTTGTTTTTTGAGGGAATCAATTTTTATTTAGTTTTTCACATGGCCTTTGTTGCTCCAAGACTTCAATGTGTAGGTGGTGCTGGGGTTTGAACTCACATACTCAAGCATGCCAGGCAAGTGCTGAAACCACTGAGCCACCGCTCCAACCCAGACAGGCCTTGTTTTGAGCCCGGGCTCCATCAATTGCTTGCTCTGTGAATTTGGACAAGCTCCTAAGCTGTTTGTCTTTAGTTTTGTCTAAAATGACAATTAAATTGGACAATGTACATAAAGCTCTTGGTAAAATTTCTAAAATGAAGGAGATGCTCAATATGAGTATTATTAGTAAATCTATATTTTCAAAACATGCGAATTTGCAGTTCTGTTCATAATTGTATGGAAGAGATGAACCACTGTAAAATATTTTCAAAATCTTTTCTTTTTAAAAACTTGAGGAATAATGGTAACATTCCTTCCAGACTTTAATCTGGCATGTGCCAGAATAGTTCTGGGAAGTGAGACAGAGCAAGGGGTTTGGTGACGTGAGAGGGACAACTCAGATGTGCAAGTATTCACAAATCTCACGTCTGGGAACAATTTCTGATTTAAAATAGTTACATGGATGTATTGGCAAAGAACCTGTGTCTCCTTTACTAAGAGCAATGACTCATTCCCAACTTTAATGAGAAAGGAAGTGTGAATCCAGTGTTGTCAAGAAACATTTATGAACATTGTCTTCTACCTTTCAGCAACCAAAACCGTGGTGGTTCGTACAGATTTAAACTTCTCCATGCTTGCAGAGCAGAGGAAACTGATGCTGTTGCAGTGTGTTAAACCAAGGATGGATCTGTTTAGCCCAAGAAGGTGGCAGGTGTATGGTCATCAGTCGTGTAGTTTTTATAGATAGAGGTAAGCAGAGCTAACCATGTCCTGCTCCCCTGCTTCATGTTCTTGATCTTTGCCTTCCATCTTAATTATCTGGTATGTTTCTGATGGGCAGCTACAAATATTCTAAGACGATTGGTACTTACTAGTCAAAAACCATGTCTTTGTTACATTGACTTCACGTCATAGTGCTTAAAAGATGGTGAATCCAAAACAGTTTGAAACATTTGGGGTAAAATTTCATAGCCTCCTACAGAGCTCACCTGCAGCCACAGAAGTTCTCCCTTTGTGTGAAGTTCTGAACTCTTTGTCCACTCATTTTATTTTAGTCTGCTGATGATGCAGGTAGTAGGGTATTGCCACCAAAAGGTTCTGGTAAAGGGCTGGAGCGGTGGCTTGGTGGTTATGGCGTTTGCCTGGTATGCGCAAGCACACGAATTCAAACCCCAGCACCACCTACACAACCAAGTCTTGGAGCAACGAAAGCTACATGAAAAACTAGATAAAAAATTGTTTCTCTCTTTTTCTGTCCCTCTCACTGTCCCTCTCTCATTTTTTTTTTCTTTTGAGTGTTTGGTTATCTTCTAAACCCATCCACAACAAACTGAGGATTTTGCAGGACCATGCCCATTTTGTATTTTCCAGTTCTTAAAAGTAAACACACAAAACAAGGATCACATGAGCTCAGAGTAAGAGAATGTCGGTTGGTGTAAATTTGTCACAACTGATATTCTATCACACTTTCAGAAGGTGGCAGATAATATTTTTGAGAGAAACTTCTTTGAAGCGTTGACACTTCAAGTTTGCTCCTATCACGAGGGTTTTGTTTTATTTTGTTTTTTCTGTTCCTACCTCTCCACCACCTTCTCCTTCAGAGACAATGTGATACAGAAGAAAACCTGGTGGGTAACCAGGAAGGCAAGCACATCTGTAGGAGCAGCTTTCATCAGGAACATGGTCTCACATTTGAACTCTGTAACTCTGATGGATTGTGTTGGACAAAATGGAACAGAACCAGATCATTTTTATATCTCTCTAGCTCTATAAATCTAGGAATTTCATGAAGTATGTAAACAAGGATGTTATCCTCTTCACATAAGAACATTTCAGGATTATGCAAAATACTGTGCCATCCAAGGTTTAGGCTATCCCTATGTGATACTCATCCTTGTTTTGAAGAAGGTATTTATTGACCTTTTAAACATGAAGAATATTTTGAAATATTGATACGCATCTGGTTAACATCTTAAAGGATTATCTTTTATTTTGCATTTTATTAGAGTAAAACACATAACATCTACCATTTTAAGTGCACTTTTATAATGTTAAATGTATTTGAATTGTGAAACAGATCTCTAGAACTTTTTCATCTTGCCAGACCAAAATTCTGTGCTCATTATACGACAATTGCCTTGACCCCTTGCCCTGACTCTAACAAAAACCATTCTACTTTCCATTTCTATGAATCTGACTGTTTTTTTTTGTTTTGTTTTGTTTTTTGTTTTTGTACTGGGGATTCAACCCAGGGATGTTTAATCACTGAACCACATCCCCAGCCCTTTTTCATTTTTTTTATTTTGAGATAGGGTCTCACTAAGTTGTTCACGGCCTCACTTAGTTGCTGAGGGCTGACTTTGAACTTGCAATCCTCCTGCCTCAGCCTCCCGAGTTGCTGGGATTATAGGCATGCACCACTATACCCAGCTGAATTTGACTACTTTTAGATAAGTGGAATCATACAATAATTTTTTTTTTGCAACTGGCTCATTTTTCTTAGTATAATGTGTTCAAGATTCATCTGTCCATTTCCTTCCTTTTTAAGGCTGAATAATATTCCATAGTATATACAAATTTTGTTTATCCATTCATCCATGGATGAACATT
>PVKS010009365.1:0-64292 GCA_004027875.1 Aplodontia rufa
AGTTGTGTACGTGGGTTGCTGGGCTTTGAACCCGTGTACTTGTGCATGACCGGCAAGCACTGTAACCACCGAGCCACCCCCTTAAAATACTTTTAAACTAATTTTTGGCAGTGCTGTGGCTGGAGCCCAGGGCCTCACGCATGCTAGGCAAGTAGGTGCTCTCTCCCTGAGCTTCATCCGCAGCCCCAACACATTAATTGAATATTTACAGCGCATTATGCCGTGGGCATTTTGTCCCAATTGTGCTGACGAGGAAACTAAGGCGTGGGGAAGTCGTGACCTGCCAGCTGTCCCTCCGTGGTGGGATTTGAACTCAGGTCTGTTGGGTGCCAAGTTCGAGTTTGCCAATGGCGCCCTATTCAACAGGCAGTGTGCTGGGTGCTAGGGACGCGTTGAGGGACAGCAGGCCTGGTTCCTGCCCTCGTTTAAAGTTCAGACAGCTCATTCTGCGAGGTCCGATGGTTTCTGATCTGGCCAGGGACCAGGGGGAGCTGCCCTGCAGAGGGGACATTTGTGCTGTGATCTGGATGGTAAGATGGAAGAGGCTGGGGAGAGCGTGCCAAGCAGAGGCCACTGCGCGTGCAAAGGCCCTGAGGTGGGAGCATGGTGGTGTTTGAGAAGCGTGAGATGACCGGGGTTGTTGGAGCATCGATCCGCAGAGGAAGGCGGAGGGTTAGGGTCCTGACAGGGCTGGGAACTCTGGGGAGTTTGACGTAACAGTGACCAGCCAGCAGAGGGCGCCCCCGGCACTGCCTCCAACCTCGGCCTTCCACCTCGGAGGAGCGAGGCCGCCCACGTGGGGGCAGCATGCCAAGGGTTAACAGCGCAGGACAGAGGTGGAAACCGAGTCTCAAATAAGGTCAGGATCTTTTCCAGAATCAGAAAAAGATCTCCACTGCAGCGGAGGAAGACACAGATTCTCCAGATTTAGGGGACACGTGAGCAGAGACTTGGAGGCTTCCAAGGGCAGCCAGAGGGGATGATAAAGGTCTTCAGGAGGCCCCCAGGGCTCCCAACAACCCACGAGAGGGACCGTGTCCCCGTTTCTTCAGAATTTATTGCGGTTGCCATTTGAGAGCTAGGTGACTCCAGACGCGACATAGACTTCTAGGGGGAAAGGGTGACATCATGAGCTGAATCGTGCATCTTAGTTTTTTTTGTTGTTGTTGTTTTTTGGATTTTTGTTTGTTTGTTTGTTTGTTTTTTGAAAGACAAAGGAGAGAGTGAAAAAGAAAATCAATTTTATTTATTTTTCCATCTGGCCTTTGTTTCTCCAACAGTGTAGGTGGTGCTGGGGTTTGAACCCAGGTCCTTGAATGCCATGCAAGCGCACCAACCACTGAGCAACCGCTCCTGCACTGGATCTTATTATTATACCTATTTTTCAGATAATAAACTAAGGTACAGAGAAGAAAAGCAGTAAGGAGGGTCCTGGGGCCCAGGTGTGGCTCAGTGGTAGAGCACCCATGAGGACCAGCATCCGTCCCCAGCATCACAAAATAACAATTTGGGTCCAGTTTGGGGGGTCAGATTGGGGAGGGTCCAGTGGCCTCCAGTAGGTGCTGGGAGCCTCTGCTGGGTGGGGATGGGGATGGGGATGCTCTCTGGGCAGGATGCCTGGACCCCACCCTCCACCCCTCATCCCACGCTGGGGCCCTGGCACACAGCTGGCCCAGGTCCTTGGCTACAGTCCCTTTTTTCCAAGAAGGGTGAGGCGGCTTGTGGGAAGCAGCCATGGGGGTTATTTATAGAGGTTGTAGGAAATCCCCAAAGAGTCAGTGCCTCACCCTGTGGCTGGACCTCAGGGTCAGGGATCTGCCAATTGCTCCCTGCTGAATATTCAGCCCCCATCCTGCCCCTAGACCAGCAATGGCCTGGGACACTTGGAGCTTCAGGAGAAAGGCTGGAAAGGAGTGATGAGGACGGGGTGTCCAAAGAGGGAGCAAGGACTATATCTGGGGCATCAGTGGGGCTGCCTGGAGGAGGGGGGTCTCTCTAGTTCTGGGCCTCATAGACAGAAGAGGCAAGAAAAAAGGCATTCTGGGCTGAGGACACTGCCCACGGAAAGGCTCGGTGAGCTAAATCAGAGAATTCAATATCCAGGGATCCGAGAGGCAAAGGTTGCAGTGTGTGTGTGTGTGTGTGTGTGTGTGTGCGCGCGCCCATGTGCACGTGTGTGCATGTGTGTGTGCGCATGTGCAAGTGTGTATATGTTGGGGGGGTGGCACTAAAGGGTTCAGGAGCTAGACTTTGTGTCAAGGGTAATGAGGAGCCATGCGAGGTGTGTGAGCAGGAGAGGGACTTGGTCAGATTCCGTGATGGAAAGATCCCTCTGGACCAGGACAGGAGCCACACCAGAGGCAGGGGCAAGGGATAGGTTCGCAAGAGCCACAGCAGGGCAGCGTCATGGGCCAGAGACCTGGGCCTGGGTGCTTAGAGAATTTAGGATTATTATTTTTATTTATTTGTTTGTCTTTGTAACAGTCTCATTGTGTGGCCCAGGCTGGCCCTGAAATTCCGGGTTCAAGGAATCCTCTTGGATTACAGGCGGGTGCCATTGTGCTTGGCTTTAGAATTATGATTAAACCCATTTATGGGATGAGGAAACGGAGGCTGAGATCGTCTGAATCAAGATTGGAACCCAGGGATGTGTGACTCCGGAACTCAAAATCAGCTCTCCTGTGGTTGCTCGGACTGGTCAGCCTCAGTGTCCTCCCAGAACTCCGGACTGTCTGAGCAGTAGGTTCAGGGCAGGGACGTCCTCATTTCCTTGGGGCCTCCAGAGTGGCCAGTCTGGACAGCCTGGCCCAGCTGACCCCCCTGCCCTGCCCTGGCGGGGCCCCAGCGAGGTGTTTCCTGCAGCCACCCGCTCTCGCCTGCATTTCCGTATCCCGGAAATATCTGTCCTTTGTCCCTCCAGACCAGCCTGCCCCAAGCGTGGCGCTGCCAGCCCAGGCTCCTGTGACTCATCCCCTCTCTGTCCAGGGTCTCAGGGGAGTGGAGGAACAAACTAAGATTCTGAACCACAATTTTTAGACTGCTTCCTTAGGCCCTTAGCTTGGTTTCCTGGAGTGTTTACTTCTTAGGAATTAAGTCTCCGGATTGGGGCTGCTGAGTTAAAGGATCAGCACTTCTTTAATTTTATTACATGTCACCCAAGCTTATCTCTAGAAGAGTCAAGATAAGAATTGCATTTCTATCCATCCAGTTGGAAAATGTCCTTTTTTCTATGTTGTCACCAGCGGCAGGTGTTTATGGCTTTTTTTGGGGGGGGGTCTGGGATCAAACCCAGGGGTGCTTAACCACCGAGCCACATCCCCAGCCCTTTTTATATTTTATTTTGAGACAGGGTCTCACCAAGTTGCTGAGGCTGGCTTTAAACTTGTGATCCTCCAGCCTCAGCCTTGCGGAGCCACTGAGGTGACGGCCTGTGCCACCGTACCCAGCTGTTTATGGCTTTTTGATGTTTTTCCCCCCAGAATTCTGGGTACAACCTGAATCCCCTGTGTTCCTTCAATTTACTTCTTCTTTGGTACCATCTAGTTTGGTGACATCAAAATGCTCTCTAGCTGGATGCTGGTGACCTTTTGGGCATCTCATCTTTTATTTTTTTCAGGGCTGAGGATCGAACTCCGGGCCTTGTGCGTGCTAGGCAAGCAAGCGCTCTGCCACTGAGCCAAATCCCCAACCCCTATCTTATCTTTTTTTAAAAACCTGTTTTATTTATTTTTCCAGCTGGCCTTTGCTTTGCTGGCTCCTCATTGTGCGCGTGGTGCTGGGGTTTGAACCCAGGTCCTTGCGCATGCCAGGCAAGCGCTGTAACCACTGAGCCGCCGCTCCAGCCCCTGGGTGTCTCATCTTGCCATAAAAACAGAACAAAACAAATGGCCAGGGATTTCTGCGCTATTGGCCCTGGAATCATTCTGGCGTGGAGAATTCCTGTAATCTCTTCTCGTGCTTCAGTAGCTGTCAGGACCGATCCTAGAAAAAGCGAAGCTACGGAAGGACGTCAGCTTTTCAGAAGCCCTGAAGGGAACAGCGACACCATTGCCGTGCAGGCTCTGCTCAGCTCGGTGGCCACGACTTCGCTGCTTCTCTTACGAAGATACCTGTGCTGTGTCCCCGATGCTTGCTCCAGACAGGAGAGTCCTCAGACCTGGGGACCCTGGAAAGGGGCCTCTCCACTTTCATCTTTCCAGGCTTTTCTTCTTCCTGGCCACGTGATGCCTTTTCAGAACAGAAATCACCACCCCTGGAGTCTTTGAAGGGATTTGCTATCGTTTATTAAGCGCCAGGAGTCTCACGATGGGCCACAGGCAGGGCTGGGCGTAGAGGGCGTGGGAAGGAAGGGGATGCCCCCCTCACTGGCTATGTGGTGCCAGGGAAGGACCCTCACCCTTGGACCAGGCTCTCCTTCACAAGGGGGGCCTGGAAACTCTCAGGGAGGGGGCCTGGAAACTCTCAAAGGGGGTGGAGGTGAATGGCTTCCTGTTCTCACCTCCTGGTCCAGGCGCTGGAGATAAGGAAGTAGGAGGAGGGGGAATGGCAGGACACAGGGCCGTGCAGAATGCAGGGGATGCTGTGGTGCCTCGGTCCCTGGGCCCTGGGGAGACGTGAGCCTAAGGGTTGGGCAGAAGGTGAATATGAAGGAAATGTAATGTGGGTGCTGTATGGGTGTGCGGCTTTGTCACTGTGTCTGTGTGGGGTCGTCACTATCTGTGTGTGATGTCATCAAGGAGTCTCTGTAGAACATCATTCCTGGCTTTGTGACATCATCACTGCAGCTGTGTGTGATGTGGTCACCTTGTCTAGGGGTGCAGGGTCACGAGGTATAGTGTGGGGCTGTGAGTACTGGAGTGTGCGCGAGGGAGGCTGTCTGGCTGCAGTCCTGGGCCTGGGGACGGCAGGCGGGAGTGTCCGGTGTCAGGAGCACCTCGCTGGGCTGTCTGCAGGCCTGCAGGCGAGCCAGAGGCCCCCCGGGTCCTCAGCCACTAAGGCAGGAAGGGAATAGGAACAGAATAGTCAGACACACACACCTGTCCCTGTCCTGGAGGCTGGTCCTCAGGGAGGGCAAGGTGTCCTGAAGACTCTGGCCCTGCCTCCTCCCACCCCAGGCCCCTGTGGGGTTCAGCCTCCTACTTGCCGAGCCTCCCTGGGACACTGTACCTGAAGCTCATCCCTCTCCATTATACAGATGTAGAGACCGAGGTTCAGAGAGGACACCTCATGAGCCACAAGCCTCAGCTACAGCCTGGGGAACTGCCCCCAATGTTCTCCAAGCCTCTGGGGATGCTGAGAGTATCAGATCTCCTGCCCAACCTGCTACAGTGGCCCCTAATACAGGGCCTGGGTCTCTTCTATCTACGTGGAATTGACTCAGGGCTTGGCTCTGACCCATTCACAGGAGTTTTCTAATGAGCCTGCTCTGCTCACAGACCGAGTATTTAAGGTTCCGCACCTCTGCCTCTGCCAGGCCTCCCCTGTAGGGACGCTGACCCTGCCAAAGTACCAGCAATTCCAAGAGCCTGCTCACCACTTCCGCCCTGTCCCCCCACGGCCCTTGCACAAGCCACCATCTCAGGGTCTGGAATGCCCTTCCCCCTCCAGGGCCTGGCAAGGGCTCTGCAGGGTCAGGGGCTGGCGCTGAGGCTGCTTCCTGGTGGGGGAGGTGGGGGCTGCGCCAAGCCCCGCTTCCGCAGGCCCCCTCCCTTCCTTCCCCAGTTCTTCCCTGGGGCCCGTGGCCTCACGTTCCTTGGCTGGCCCTAGTTCCCCTGGCTGGCTCCAGGCTCCGCTCTCAACTGGGATTCACCAGGCTCCCTGCCAGCCTGTGGCTGAACCCTGATGGCCTTCACCCACTCTGGAGTCACCTGCGGGTGCAGATGGCACTGTCTGCCCTGCTGGACTGAGTGGGCAGCCACGCCACCCTGGGCCAGGCTCTCACCCTCATCGTCCATGGCTTGCCCACAGAGTGACCACAAGGAACCTGTGGGTGCTAGGGTTGGTCAGGTCCCAATCCTGCTCACAGCAGTCTCGGGGCTTCTGATCCTCCTGTCTCCGCCCTGCCTAGGCTCCTCCTGCTCTTGCCCCTTCCATCACTCTGGCCCACACACACTGGCCTCAGGGCCTTTGCACACCCTTCCCAGCATCCCCTAGGGCTTCTCCCTCACCTTAGTGAAGCCTGTCCTGGTCCCCATGGAAAATTCCAAACTCCCCTCACTGCCTTGTCCCTTTTCTTTCTTGCTCATCACCAAGGGCCCTGCATGGGCACATGCATCTGGGTTGTCAGCTGTCCTCTCCCGCCGTCTGTGAGCCCCCGGGGGACGGTTTGCTGTGCCTTGTTCTCTGCTATGTCCCTGACACCCAGGACCGTAGCCAGCACCCAGCAGCTGTTGAGTTGGGGCAATGAACCTGAGCAACGCTCACTGTGTGCCCAGTTCAGAGCCAGGGGGTGCCCTCGCCTCCAGCCACATCCCGCCACACAGCGCCTGAACCAAAGCTTAGTATTCACAGCAATTGTGTGTTTTCATCTTTCCTTTCTTTCCTCCTCCTGTGTTACTATGTATTGATCCAAGAACTTGTGCATGCCAGGCAAGTGCTCTACCACTGAGCCACATCCCCAGCTCTTTGTATTTTATTTTGAGACAGTCTCACTAAGTGCAGAGGCCGGCCTTGAACTTTCGATCCTCCTGCCTCAGCCTTCTAAGTCACTGGGATTACAGGCATGTGTCACAATGCCTGGCTAGAAATAGTTTTTTGTTGTTGTTTGTTTTTTTAAAGAGAGAGAGTCAATTTTATTTAGTTTTTTCGTCTGCTTTTAGTCTTTTTTCTGACACTTAGTTGTGTATGTGGTGCTGTGGTTAGAATCCAGGTCCTTGTGCGTGCCAGGCAAGTGCTGTACTGCTGAGCTGCCGTACCAGCCCCTAGCAACAGTGTTTTTAAAACATGTAAATAAATACATCTTCAAATAAGACCCAGTTTCACCAGATAAAAAACTGGCGAAGGGCTGGAGCGGTGGTTAAGCAGTTGGAGCACCTGCCTGGCATGCGTGAGGACCCAGGTTTGAACCCCAGCAGCAAGTACACAACTAAGTGTTGGAGAAACAAAGGCCAGATGGAAAATAAATAAAATTGATTCTCTCTTTCTGTCATTGTCCCTCTCTCTTTAAAAACAAAACAAAACAAAAAGAACAAGATCCAGGCTGGAGGTGTGGAACAGATTCAATCCCCAGGACCAAAAAACAAACAAACAAACAAAACCCCCCCCAAAAAAACCCAAAAAACAATTCCAGAACTTGTGCTCAAGTCTGGCTGGTGCTGGGCCCTGAGTCTGCCCTTGATTGTGAACGTGGGGGCCTGAAGGTGTCTGGTAGTTGATAAAGGGGAGATAGCAACAGTGGGGGCTTTCTCAAGGCCCAGAAGGAAAACAGTGGAAGGGGAACCAGTCCTCTGGGAGCCTGGCGTGACACTGGCCTCAGGCCTGGTCCCTGACTAGGTGCATCGAAAGTTACATGGTTCAAGTTCAAAAACCAACCTGGCAGGGCTGGAGCGGTGGCTTGGCGGTTACGGCGCTTGCCTGGCATGGGTGAGGACCTGGGTTCAAACCCCAGCACCACGCACACAACAAAGTTTTGGAGCAATGAAAGCCACATGAAAAATTAAATAAAATTGATTCTCTTTCTCTCACTGTCCCTCGCTCTCTTAAAAACAAACAAACAACAAAAAAACCAACCTGGCAATTTAGCAAGATCCCGTCTCGAAAAAACACTTTTTAAAAATAACTGTTTTTTAAAAGGCTGGAGATGTCGCTCCATGGTAGAGCACCTTGGGTTCAGTCCCCAATACCACACAAAGGGAAAAAAAGAAGGTGGATGTTCCAGAGCAGGGCGTGTAAGGGAGAGGATCACTCGAGCCAGGCGTTTCTGACCGGCCTGGCCAACAGAGCGAGACCCCCATCTCCAAAACAAGGAAGCTAACAGGACGCTGAGACTCTGCGGCCAGTGACTCATCCCAGTCACTGAGCGGCCGCTGAGTGATGGAAGCACAGGGCCGTCCCAGCCCTCCGCAGCCCCTCTCTCAGGGGAAGGCAGCAGCCAGAGGCCCTTCCTGCTACCCTGAAGAGATGCAGGAGGGGCCCAGGCTTGAGTGCACATTGTTTCCTTGGCAGGGGACGTCATTTGGGGTAAACAATGTCAAGAGCTTCCCCGGTTCTCAGCTGAGGCCGGACAGTCCTGGGCTGGGAGCCCGGTCCTTGTGCATGACCCCAGCAGGGGCCTCAGTTCCCCCCTGTGAGAAGTGGGGATAATAATAGAATCTCTTTCCTTGCCACCCGGGCTTTGGGCCAAGATGGAGAGAGGAGTGTGGAGTCCGCTTCCCTCCCTGCAGGCTGCTGGGGGTGCTGAGGGTCTCTCTAGGCAGAGCCGGGCAGAGCACAGGGGTTGAGCTTCCCCTGGGAGGGGGCGTGCAGCAGGTGGAGGAGCCTGGCATTGCCCACAAAGCCTCTGGGTCCTGCTTGGCAGGATTTGGCACCCGGATTGATGAGAGCCGCCATGGGCACAGGCTGGGGTCAAGGCCCTCGCTGGGCCACAGCTCCTGAACTGCAAGAGGATTGCCTGACCCTAGCTCCCTAGTAGGCCACTGGCATGATGTGGTCCTAGACAGGTGTAGCTGGGACTCTGGAGGGAGCACAGGGAGTCCTTAGGGCGGTGGCCTGAGTCACCTTCCCTGTGACGCACGCACAGGGGTCATCCAGGCCCAAGATGAGGTGAAGGGGCACAGGCACGGAGCCGTGACCCAAGCATGTGCCGGATGCCCTGGAAGTGCTCTGCTGAGGCCCCTGGACCTTCGTCTTTTGTGGACAGCACCTTACACTTAGTGCAGAGTTTCCACTCCCACTTCTGTAAAGGCAGAAAGTGAGGCTCGGAGTTCCTCTCTCTCGCCTCCTCCGCCGCAGTTACCTTCCCTGGGCCTTTTCCCTGGCTGTTCCTGCTTCCCCGAAAACTGTTCCCCTGTCTTCCCCCAAGGCCAGCTCCACCCCATGCCTTTAGATCAGAGGCCCCTCCTCTCCAAGGCCCTGCCTTGCCTGGATGCAGTCTGGTCTCCCTAGCAGTGTTACCTAGGGCACAATCCATGCCTTCTCTGTGCCCCACTCCCCGCTCTAGGAAATGGGGATAACAGTTGGTTATTCACCAAAGAGGGGTTAAACGAGTTAATTGTAGAAGGTGCTTAGAAATGTAGAGAGCTCACAGTGTCTAATAATTGCAGCTTTTTGGCTTGTCTGATCAGGTCTTGTTCATAGTTTCTCTTGCCCACTACTCAGGGAATGTTATAAAGACAGAATTGGGTGTGTTTTGGTTACTGTGGGGTCATCCAGGTCCAGCACAGGACCTGGATACAGTAAATGTTCAATTAAGAAAGAAGAAAATGTGAAATCAGCCTCCCTCAGGTCTGCCCAGCACCTTACCTGGGCGGGAATGCAGGGAGGCCTGCGGGGGGCCGCTGGGACTCCAGGATCCTCTTTTTGAATGCCTCTAGGTCAGTGGGGTCTATGGAGAGAGGGGATGGGTTAGGCTTGACCTATTGCCCACTTGGGCAGCCAGGTTCTTTGTCTCGTGAATTCAAGGGATGAAGTCCGTGGACACAAGGGTTAGAGCAAAGTAAGAGGGTTTATCAGCGTGGTAGGGGCAAGCAGAGCTCCCGCAGCGGAGGGGCGTCTGATGTGGGGGGGGGTGTTCAAGGCACAGCTGATGGCCCAGTGCAGGTGACTGGGGGTGAGGGTGCCAGCGTGGACTCATAGCTCTTCAAGCTCTGAGTTTAATAAGCCAATCCGAAGTGCATCATTTCAATCCCTTATTCACATAATTAAGAGGATGGGTCTCGGGGCCGGAGCCGTGGCTTGCCCGGCATGCGCAAGTACGCGGGTTCAAACCCCAGCACCATGTACACAATGAAGTCTCAGAGCACCGAAAGCCACATGAAAAACTCAATAAAATTGATTCTCTCTGTTTTTCTCTCTCTCTCTCTCCTTTTTAAAAAATGGTTTAAAAAAAAAAAAAAGATGGGTCTCACCCGGCAGTTGACTGTCCGTTAGGAAGCATTTCAGGCAGGGGTCTGACAGTGGTCTGCCGTTGCTAGGGGTGAGGGTGGGGTAGCTGAGGAAGGGCTGCCCTGGCTAACGCTGGCAGGGAGCGGCGAGTCGCAGCATGTCTCCTTTCGGATTGGTATGTGTCCCCCACCCCTCCCGTCCTCCAAGGCCCTTGCCCTGACCACCCATGGGAGACCTATCTTCCTGCCTCACTAGTGTCCTGCAGGGACTAGCTGCCTAGAGAGCAGGGCTTGGCTGGGGTGCAAGGTGGAAAGAACCCCCTCCCCGTTGCCTGGCCCTTCCCTCTGTCACTCACCGATGGGCTGGGGTGGGGGCACAGCGCCCACAGGTCTTGGAATGGGCACCGACTGAGACTGTGGAAAGAAGGGTGAGGGAGGTTGATGGGAACTGGGTCTTCTGACCTCGGGGCTCAGGGAGGCTCTTTCCCCTCTACGCTCCTGAGGTCCCTCAGGCCAGGATCAAGGACCCACAGGTAGAGGACACAGCAATAATACAGAGTCCCCTGTTCCCACAGGCCTGTGGACTCATAGACCCAGCCTTGCATTCTATAGAGTGGGCTGCCTGGGTCTCCCTCCCAGCCTCTGCACCAGCCTTAACCCTGGCTGAGTCCATTCACCTGCCCCCACCCCTCCAGACAAAGCTGACCTTCTGGCCAACATACCTGATCCTGGCCCTGAGCAACATCTGCCAACAAGCCCAGAAACCTGTCCTTCAGGCAGCTCAGATCTCACCTTGCATCTGTAGCTGGACTCCAGCCTACGCCCTCCAGCGTCCCAGCCCAGGGCTCCACCACGCTGACCCACAGACTCCTTCCCCACCACCTCCACCCCAGCCCCCAGCCTCAACGCATCCTCAGTCCTGATCCCCACCCTGACTCCACCAGGTCCCAAGGCTCCACGGAGCCCCGCCCCTGCCCTGGAAGGACCGCAGAGTCCCAGGACACAGCAGTGACCCGGAGCTCATGGAACCCAACTTAAACACAGGAATGCTTCCCCGCCATCCTGCCCCCACTCAGGCGACTCGGCCAGCTCACCTTGGCCTTGAGGCAGGTGTTGAGGTCCGAGATCCTGACCTCCACCTGCATCTTCAGCCGCTCCACCTCCCGCTTCTTCTCCTCCAGCTCCTTGGCCAGGTTGTCCCTCTCCTTGCGCAGCGCCGCCTTCTCCTCCAGCGCCAGCTGCGTCTGCTGGGCACACCCGGCTTGGAGTTTGGCCTCGCGGGCCTGGGCCTCTTTCTCTGCCTTCTCCTTGGCCTCCTGGACGGCGCGCAGGCTGCGCTCGGTGTCCAGCTTCTGCCGCTGGATGTCGGCGTTCTCGCGGGCCACGCGCTCTATGCCGGCGCGCAGGCCCCGGGCCAGCTCCTCCACCTTGGCACTCATGAGGCTGGGCATGTGGTCGCAGCTTCTCCGGATGGCGGCCACTTCCGAGCCCACGGGGTGGAAGCCCAGGTTGTAGCCCAAGGTGTCGAGGGTGCGCGGGATGATGGAGTCCCTCCACAGGTTGCGCAGGTCTGTCTCGAACTTGTCCTTGTCCAGCGGGAGACAGAGGGCCTGCACCTTCTTCAGCTGCTCCTGGGCCAGCACGCGCTCCTCCTCCTGCAGCTGGCGGGCCTTGGCGCAAGCCACCAGCTGCTCCTCCGCCACCTGCTTGCTCAGCTGCAGGCCCTCCTTCTCCTTCCCGCATATCACCTTCTCCTTCGTCAGCTCCACCTCCAGCGCCTTGGCCTTCTGGTCCCACATGGAGAGTGAGTCTAAGGGGGGCAGGACCAGGAGACCCAGCAAAGTCAGGCCCACCCAAGCCCTGGGTGAGGAGTCACCATCCCGCTCCCTGCCTCCCCTGTGGCTCACCGCTGCAGCTCTTGTTGGTGGCCTTCAGTTGTTCTTGACACCGTTGCTCACTCAAGATGATAGCCGCTATGTACTGCTGATTGTTGATGTAGATGACCTGCCAGGGAGGCAGGGGACATGGGACAGAGCTCAGCACCCAGCCCAGAGGCTGCTCAGGCCCAGGCAGGGCCAAGGGGGACCTGAGTGAGCCTCTTTCTTAAGGGCATGCTTGGCTCCTTTAGAGGGGACATTGGTCTGACCAAAAATGATTTGGGGGGACTGGTCACATAGTTCAGCAGTGGAGCCCTTAACATGTATCCAGGCCCTGGATTTGAGTCCCAGCACCAGAAAAAAACTAAAGGTTTCTACAGTTCATACTGGTCAGCCATTAAAAGGGCCGAAGTGGGGAGAGGGATAGGAAAGAGTTGCTTAATGATTACAAAACTGGTTATGGGTTAAGTTCTAGTGATCTATAGCGCAGTGAGATCATTACGGGGGCTGCAGCGGTCTCAGCAGTTACCGCGCTTGCCTGGCATGTGCGAGGATGCGGATTCAAACCCCAGCACCACGGACGCAACAAAGAGTTGGAGCAATGAAAGTCACACGAAAAACTAAATAAAATTGATTCCCTCACACTGTCCCCCCTCTCTTTCTTTTAAAGATCATTATAGTTAATCATCATTCATTGTCTATTTCAAAGTAGCTAGAGGAGAGGATTCTGAATGTTCCCAGCACAAAGAAATGATAGATACTCCAGGTGATGGATATGCTAATCACCCTGAGTTGATCTCTACTCCATGACAGGTATGACTATTAGGTGTCAATCAAAAGGGTCCAGGAGGAAAAAGGAAGTAGGCTCTGATACTTACTGAATCCTAGAATATATTAAACAACATTTTACGGTCAATAATAAAGACAACTCAACTAAAAAAGCAGGCAAAGGATCTGGAAGGACATTTCTCCAAGGAAGACCTACAAACAGTCACCAAGCACACTGAAACACATTCCACGCTGTTAGCCACCAGCAAGAGGCAGGACAAAGCCCGAGCAACTCAGTGAGACCCTGACTCGAAATAAAACCCGAAAGGGTTCAGGTGCGGCTCTTTGGAAATCAAGTTTCCTTCCTGTGGGATCAAGGGACAAGAAAGGGCTTGTTCTGCTTCCTAGACATCCAAGACAAATGGCACCTTGAGCCTTGTTCCTCAGTGTGTCCTGGTGCCTTGACACAGGCTGGGATGGGCACACCCTGAAATCTCACTGGGTTACAACCGCCCTTCTCCCCCAGGGTCTTGGGACAAGAAACACAGTTGCACTTACAGAAAATTTAAGAAATCCTGAATGTATAGACATAACAGTATTTTGAGGAGATGGATATGTTAATGACCCTGATTTGATCACTATCCATTGTATACCTGAATGGAATTATCCTATCATATCCCCTTAATAAGTACAGGTATTGTACACCAATTACAAATAAAAATAAAGGGGCTGGAGCGGTGGCAGGGCAGTTACAGCACTTGCCTGGCATAAGCGAGGACCCAGGTTCAAACCCCAGCACCACGTACACAACTAAGTGCCCAAGAAGCCAAGGCCAGATGGAAAAATAAATAAAATTGATTCTCTCTCCCTCTCTCTTTAAAAAAAAATTATATTAAAGAAAGAAGGAGCGGTTGGGGTTTAGCTCAGTGGCAGAGCGCTTGCCTAGCACTCTCAAGGCCCCGAGTTTGGTCCTCAGCCCTGGGGGAAAAAAAAAAAGAAAGAAGGAGATTTTAAGAAAAACCACCAGGATGGGTGTCAGGGGAAAGAACTGTGTCCACAAGGACATGACACAGGGTTGGTGGGACATGGGCAATGTGGTGGCTCCTCCCCCAGCGACAGTGTCCCCCTCCCGGGAGGGCAGCGTGCAACCTGAGGGGCCCTAGAATCTTTGCAGAACATCCTGAAGGGTCCTAAGCAACAGGAATTTGTCACCTTAAAGGAAAAATACACACACGGAGAGACACACAAAGGAAATAAGTTATAGTATTCAAACTTCAAGGTTTTAGGAATCTGAAAATGGGGCAGGGGATGTAGCTTCATGGTAGGGTGTGCACTTAGCATATGGAGGGCTCTGGTTCAGTCCTCAGCACCAATAAATATGATAAAAATAGAAATCCAGACTCTTGGGCATCCAATCTTCTCCCCCTCTCTTTATATCAATTGTATTTATTCATCTGGGTTTTGTTGCTCTGACACTCAGTCGTGTACGTGGTGCTGGGGTTCAAACCTGCATCCTCACGCACGCCTCGCAAGCGTTTTAACTGCTGAGCCCCAGCTCCAGCCCCAGTCCAGTCTTCTTGATGGGGAAGTCCAGGTTTCCAGGATGTATGTGAGTGGCGAGAATTTAATGATCCTGGACCGGATGGCTATGTGTCCTGGAAAACGAACACGGGCCAGTTCCTTGAAATTGCAGAGTCGGACGGCAGCCCCGCTCGGGTCTGGAGGGAGGGGTCCAGGGGCCCTGCTCTCCTTCTGGGTGTCTTTATAGAAACCTGCTTCATTCTGGGAGTCTGAGGGTGACATCCTGCTGTAGGAGTCTGGGGTGGGGGACAGTGCCCTGCCCTGGGATAGGGGAGGAGCACAGTCCTACCCTGGGGTCCTCAGGAAGCTGGGAAGATGGCTCTATCCCTGGAGTCCGAGGGGGACCCATACACCCTAAGGGCCTGAGGGGAAGTCCCATCCATTCTGGGGAACTGAAGGGGACCTGCCTGGAAGGACAGCGGGGGACAATGCCGTGGCCTGGGCACTCTGAGGAGCAGATACCACTCTGTCCTGGAAGTCTGAGGGAGGAGGCAGGGCCCTCCCTGGGGGCTAGTGGGGTCCATTCCTGTGGGGGGATCGTTGCCCCAGGAGACAGACAGGGCACCCTGGGAAGGTCCTTCTAGTGCATGGGGAGTCCCTGGGGCTCTGTGCTCTGAGGGAAGCCTTCCTTTCTCCCTAGATCCAGCCCCAACAGACAGGACGCTTCCTCTGAGGGACATGGTGGTTGTCCCCAGCCAGCCTCCCCCCGCCCACACTGTCTTCCCCACCTCTCACGCCATCTCAGCAAGGGTCTGAGGACCCCCTGTCCCCGCCATCTCTCTTCAGAGTGAGCAGGACCCCTGGAGGATGCAGCTGTGATAGAGAGCATTTGTCACGAAGTGGAGGAGCAAGGGTTGCCAGGACTCTCACCACTGTGGCTACAGCTGTTCCCAGATGCTGCCTGTCTCTGCTCCCCTGGGAGAACTGCCTATCCTCTCAGCCTCCTGTTCTCCACCTCCTAAGGGCTCTAAAACTTCCCCCACCTCCTGGCATTCGGTGGCGAGATGCTATTTTTGAAGCAGACACAGCAGAAAGCAGAGATGATCCACGCATACACATTACTGCTGTCTTTGTCTTCTGTGGTGCTGGGGACAGAATCCAGGACCTTGAGCATGCTACGCAAGTGAGCACCACTGAGTCGCACCCCAGAACCCCATTTACAAATACTATTACCAAGAGGGTCCAAGTGCTGAGCCATCTTTAGCCCCCTGTCTGCTGCTGCCATGTGCCACCACATCTTGGGTACTTTATGGATATGAAGTCAGGGGCTCAGGGCAGCCGGTGCACATAAGGGGTGCCCATTTAAACTTGATCTGCAGATAGACGGTGCTGCAGTCTGAATGTGTCCCCCGATTTCCATGTGCTGAAACG
Organism: Aplodontia rufa; assembly: GCA_004027875.1. Lineage (NCBI taxonomy): Eukaryota > Metazoa > Chordata > Mammalia > Rodentia > Aplodontiidae > Aplodontia > Aplodontia rufa. The sequence goes on from PVKS010009365.1 coordinate 15,638, forward strand.
TGGTCCCTAACTAAGCCGTGTTGAGGAGCGGGCTTTGGGAGGTGACAGGTTCCCTGGCTCTGACCTCATGCATGGGGCCATCTAGTCGACTTAATTGATCAGTGGCTTTCTCAAGAGGGGCCGGGTTAGGAAGCAAGCTCTCTCCAGCATGCTTGCTGTGTCTCCACCACCCCGTGATGCAGCAAGAAAGCCCTCATCAGGTGCCAAGTTCCTTGATCTTGGACTTCCCAGCCTCTAGACCCATGGGCTAAACAAACCTCTACTTTCTCTGTGTGTGCTGAGGATGGAACGCAGGGCCTTATGCATGCTAGGCAAGTGCTCCACTACTGAGCTACACTCAGGCCTTTGTAAAATTTTATTTTTGAGACAGGGTCTTGCTAAGTTGCCTAGGCTGCCCTTGAAATTGCAGTCCTCCTGCCCTGGCCTCCCTGTGGCTGGAATTACAGGCATGTGCCACCACACCCTTATTAAACCTCTATTCTCTCTCTCTCTGTTTAATGGTACCAGGGATCGAACCTCGCAGGGCTCAACCACTGAGTCAAGTCTCCAGCGACTTTTATTTTTTATTTTGAGACAGGGTCTTATTAAAGTATCACGACCTCACTAAGTTGCTGAAGCTGGTCTCAAACTTCCGATCTTCCTACCTCTGCCTCCAGAGCCTCTGGGATTAAGGTGTGCTCCACCATACCCTGATTAAACCTCTATTCTTTATAAATTACCTAGTCTCAGGTACTGCGTTATAGACTGAAACAAGTAACAAATAATTTTTAAAGTGATAAATGTGTCCCAAATATTTCATGGGATATACTTACACTTTTTAGAAGAAGGCATTGTGTATCTACGCGGACTGCTCACATAGAAATTTAGGTTTTGTGAGCGTCCCTGTCTCAATGAACAGAAACCGAGTCTCAGAGAGGGAATGCAACTCGCCCCGGTTCCGAGGGCCAGAGCCACCTACCAGGTCATTCTGGCACTGGCGGAAACTGGAGTTGATGCGGTCGGCTTCGCGGCGGGTGCCCTGCAGCAGCTGCATGATGTTGTCCTTGGTGCGCGTGGTGATGTTGAGCTCCTTGGTCAGGTTGGCTCGGACAGCGGACAGCTCCATGACTTGGCTGTACAGGCTGGTGGCCCGGATCTCGGTGGCCTTGAGGTTGGCCTCAGTGCTCAGGTGCACGTTGCCGTAGACCATGAAGAGGACCAGGCCCAGGATGATGAGGAATTGGATGAGCGAGATGAAGAGGAAGAAGTAGCGCAGGTAATACCAGCAGCCCCGAGCCCCGTCCCCCGTGCGCGCGTAGGCCCCTCCGTGCTCCATGGCCAGCCCCATGGCTCGCAGCTGCCCGGTGCGCCCTGCTCGGCCGCTGGCTGCCCGGCTGCAGGGGAGTGTTTATATTACTCCTCTTAATACTTCCTCTCCCTGGCTCCTTCCTGGCCAGGAGGAAACGGGGGCTGTGGTTATCACAACACTCCCACCCGGGCTGCGGCTGCGAGGGGCTGGGCAGCCCGGGGGCCACGCGGGGCATCTCTGATTAACGCCGGGCGGGGCCCTGGCCGCGAGTGGCTTCCTCCGCAGCTCAGGCCCTCAGTTTCCCCCGCCTCTGCGCCGGGCTGGAGCCTGCTGGGCGCTCTCCCTCCTGGACCCAGAGTGCGGAGGAGGCAACCGAGGCACAGCGAGCCTCACAGAGTGGACTTTCCTTCCCACAGGCCACAAACCTGTGCCCTCGCCCCTGCAGCCCGGCCGGTGAAACAGACACAACTCTGAGCAGGGGCTCAGCGGTGGTGGAGCCGGCCTGGCCTGCGTGCGTCCGCGGGTTCCAACCCCAGCACCACGTACGCAACGGAGTGTAGAAAGCCACACGAAAGACGAACTAAAATTGATTCAAAACGACAACCAAAAAATCCTTTCTGAGCCCAAAGCGCTTGGCCTGGGGAGGCACCATCAGGCAGCCTGGCTCTGTGCGGGTTCAGCCAAGGAGCCTGCCTGTATCCGTTTCCCCCTCCATGGGCTGGGGAATGCTCAGGGACCTGGGAGCTCTTGACCTGGACTGGTGGCTGCTGTGACTGGAATCACCTCCTGCCCACATCAGTCAGGGGCTCCACCAGTGGGGGTGGGAAGTGTGGCTGAGTGGGGCAGCACTCAGGACCCCAGGGGTCTTCTGGGGACACTGGGCCAATCCCCTCTGCTGCATGGAGGGCATTTAAGGATCAAAGAGCAAAGGATTCGGGGAATGCCCTCCCCAGGAGCTCCAGGGAATTTTCTGGAATGCCTTCTCTGCTGTGGACCCCAGGGCCCCCCAGGAGATGTCAAATCCAGGCCAACCACAAGCAGCTCCCAGTTGTGGGAGATGGAGTGAGACAGCCTGCAGCCTGGAGGGGTCCGAGCTGACTGAAGGGAGGCACAAGGAGCTGGAAGGGGACTGGACCCTGGAGAGGGGACAGCAATGCCATTGCTGCCCACTGCCGTGAGGAATCAGCAGGGTGAAGCTGTGTGTGAGGACCTGTGTCCCCTTTGGCCAGGGTGATGGAGTGGGGATTGTTGACAGCGGGGAGGGGTCCTCCAGGGTGGTGCTCAGTGAGGCGGGTGTTGGACTGGGATGGAGGAAGTTCCCAGGGGTGGGCAGGAAACCCCTGTCTGACCTTTGGCCTTTGCAGCTACCCGGTGATTCCTGGTTCCGGACCCTTCCAGCCAGCAGCGGCTGGTGGGGGAAGGAGGGTTGGGGGCTGCAGCTGGTGCCCAACCAGCTTTGTCTCCAGGTTGGCCAGCCCCACCCAGAGCCCCCTGGAACAGGGTGCAAGGGGCAGGGAGTGAACACAGGGTGACATCTGGGCACTGGCACCAAGTTCTGGCTATGCCACCTACCAGCTGTGTGACCTCAGACAAGTGACTTCCTCACCTCTAGCCTCAGTGTTGTCCTGTCTAGAGGAGATGACAGCCAGTTAAAGCCCTTGACCTGGCGCCTGGCACACACTCAGCCTTCACAGTGTGATTTTTTTAGGTGTGAGGGGTTGAACCACAAAGTGTGTGAGGTGTGAGGAGCTGAACCACAACTCTTATAGGATCCATAACCCTCATGGATCGTGCCTGGTGTCTGTTGCCAGACTGAGGGATTGAGACAAAGGGAGGGGGCACTGCCCCCAAAATGCTGGTGCCCTAGGCCTATGGGAGCTCACAAGGAAGAAGGACTAACAGGGTTGGGACATGGGTGACAAGGGGTCAGTGGAGGAGTTCAGTACCAGAGACAATGCCAGGTGAGCCCTCAAAATCTTGACCATTCTTCATGATATGGGAAGGTGTTGTACATGTATGGATGAACACGAAGTTCAGTTCACAAGGAAAAAGAAAGGCAGCCTTAAACTCCCAGAAAATCAAAAAGCCAACCTAGACCTGCTGATCCTACTGTGGTATCATTTGTGGGCAAGTATCTCAGGGTAAGAACCATTATTTATTTAGGACCTTTTGTTGTCTGAAACAGGGTCTCCCTATGTTACCCAGGCTGGTCTCCAACTCCTAGGCTCAAGTGACCTTCCTACCTCAGCCAGTAGCTGTGATTACGAGTGTGCACCAACAAACCTGGCTTCAAACCAGAGTTTTATTTATTTATTTATTTATGCTTGCTTGCTTATTGATTTATTGTGGTAGTGGAGATTGAGCCCACTTGTAATAGGCAAGTTCTTTACCACTGAGTCACGCCCCCAGCCTCAGAGTTTTAAATATACATACCTATTTCATTTACACCAAGCTTGAAAACATTATTCGGCTACCTTTTGAAAATTTTATCTCACATTTTTGATTTGTATTTTTTCTATTTGACTAACTTCTTCTTCTTCTCCTTCTCCTTCTCCTTCTCCTCCTCCTCCTCCTTCTCCTTCTCCTTCTCCTCCTCCTCTTCCTCCTCCTCCTCCTCCTCCTCCTCCTCCTCCTTCTCCTTCTCCTTCTTCTTCTCCTTCTCCTTCTTCTTCATCTTCTTCCTAGGAATTTAACGCAGAGGCTCTTAACCACTATACCACATCCCCAGCACCTTTTTATATTTTTCTTTCGAGACAGGGTCTCAGTTGCTTAGGGCCTCACTAAGTAGCTGAGGCTGGCTTTTGACTTGTGCTCCTTCTGCCTCAGCGTCCAGAGTTGCCGAGACTGCAGGCATGGGCCACTGTGCCAGGCACCTAGATTCTGTTCTTTTTTTTTCCTTAGGTAGGGGAGGGGGGAAAAAGAATGAGTTTTATTTAAATTTTCATCTATTTTGTTTTTTTGAAACATAGTTTTGAAAAGGTAATTCCTTCCTTCTTTTGCTCAACATTACATCTTTGAAGTCTGTTCATCTCCCTCTCCCGGTGGTGCTGGGGACAGAAACCTGAGCCTTGGGAATGTTGGCAAAGAGCATGTCCCACACAGACACCTGTCCTGGGCCCTGAGGTCTATGGATTTCTACTGTTTGGGCTTTCATCATACATTACCATATTAATTCATATTAATTATATTGTTTCTAAGCTTTTTCTTTTCTTCTTAAAAATTATTGGTACCAGGAATTGAACCCAGGGGCACTTGCACTCCTGGATTAGATCCCCAGCCTGTTTTTATATTTTATTTTGAAACAGGGTCTTGCTAAGTTGCTTAGGGCCTTGCTGAATTGCTGAGGCTGGCCTGGATCTTCTGATCCTCCTGCCTCAGCCTTCCAAGCCACTAGGATTACAGGTGTGCACCACCACACCCAGCTAAGTTTTTTTTTTTTTTTCAATGAAGAAAAGAAAAATTGAAATCAAATCCCTGCAGATGAAATTGCTGGGTCTCAAGGGCAGCTTGTAATGTGTTCTTCAAAGATGCTGTTTCCGCTCACACTCCTGCCAGCCCTGTCTAAAATTCCTAAAAAACAGACTTTCTGGAAATATTCTGCCTGTGTCCCCGGTCAGATGATGCGGAGGGAAGGAGGTGAGCGACTGGACCGAGGATTCTCACGAGGTCAAACGCTGCGGCCCTGATGTGAGCATTTCGTTTTTTTCCTGAAAACAATCTGTCAAGTCCACAGGAAATTTTGGTCATGAGTCCGCCAGGAACCTAGACGGTGGGACAAAAGGCGGGGACAATGAAATAACCCCCAGGGCACCGTAAATTATTGCCCTTTGCGGCACCGCCCGCCGCTCCTCCACCGTGGGCTCCTTTCAACAGCCGGCGCTTGCCTGGCGGAAGCTTTGCTGTAGATGCCACTTCCGACCTGTGGGTCACGACGACGACGGTCGCCTGGGTGACTTTACGGGGACCTGCAGCCCGCTTCTGCCGGAAACAGCGACCCTTCGCTTGGGCGGGCAGTGGCTTGCAGGGGACTGGGACGGGGTGACACGCTGCGCACCCGTCTCGCATCTGTCCCCTTTGTGCCTTCTGGCTCCGCGCACGTCGCTGGCCCTGGGAGCTGGCGCTCTTCCTCCCACCCACCTCGCGTTTCCAGCGCCGCAGCCCAGCACCCGGGTCCCCATCGCCAGGCCCGGGTGGAGCCGAGGCCAGGGCGTTTGCCAGGGCGGTGCTGCCGGCTACCAGCGGCTCAGCAGCTCCCAGGACCAGCGGGCCGCGACCGCCCCAAGGTCTGCATCTTCCTCTAGAAGGAGCTTGTTTCGGAACTGCAGCTCTGACCTGTGGAAATCACCAGACCTTAGCGCACCCCATCTCCCTTGGGGCAGCAGCCTGGTCCCTGCGACAGCGCTGTCACCGCGGAGCCTTGCCTGTCCACGCCCTGGACCCGTCCACCTCTGCGGTCCCTCATTGCCACCGCGCAGTTGGACAGTGGCACTTGGGCTTTTGTTGGTTTGTTTGGTTTGGTTTATTTTTAAGAGAGAGAGAGAAAGAGAGAATCAACTCTATTTAATTTTTCATGTGACTTTCGAGGCTCCGACACTTAGTTGTGTACGTGGTGCTGGGTTTCGAACCCATGTCCTTGCGCATGCCAGGCCAGCGCTGTAACCACTGAGCCACCGCTCCAGCCCCCAGACTTGGGTTTTAACAACCCCACCTTTTCCTTCTCTAAATGAAAACAATCAATTTGGTTCGTGGTGTTTGTTTAGGTGGAGAAGGGGAAACTTGCGGAGGCAGTCACTGGCTGAGAAGCAACAGGAGACTTCCGGATTTTTTTTTTTTTTGAGAGAAGGACAATGAGACAGAGACAGAATCGATTTTTATTGATTTTTTCACATGGCTTTCATTGCTCTGACACTTAGTTGTGTACATGGTGCTGGAGTTTGAACCCATGCACTTGCGCATGCCGGGCAAGCGCCGTAACCACCAAGCCACTGCTCCAGCCCCCCGGAACGTTCTTAAAGCACCTATGGCTGCAGTCAGGGTCAGAAAACACCCCACTTTTACACCATGTATTTGTATTTTTTTGCAAAATTAGGTTCTGTGCTTTTAGAAGTAAAGAGAATCCTCGTGGGACTGGGTGCAGCCCCTGCTCTCTGGGGCTCTTGTGTTCTTGGCTACAAAATAGGGACCTGGGGCTGGAGCAGTGGCTTGGCGGTTACGGTGCTTGCCTGGCATGCGCAAGTACACGGGTTCAAACCCCCTGCACCCATGTACTCAGCTAAGTGTCAGAGTAATGAAAGCCATGTGAAAAAATCAATAAAAATTAATTCTCTCTCCCTCTCTCTCTCTCTGTCCTTCTCTCTTAAAAAAAATGAGGACCTGTTTGCTTACGTGGGACCAGGGAGGGGGAGGTGAGTCAGGCCAGTGCTGTCCCAGGTGGCTCCTGCCTCCCCTGCCCCCATCCCTGCAGCCACAGGATGGGGACTCCAGGATGACCACAGACAGGGGAGTTACCCATGAGGTTGTGCTGGGGGGCCAGGAATAGACTCACAAAGAAAAAAAGAGACACATAGGGCCGTGCAAGGTGGTGCAGGCCTGTAACCCTAGCCACTCTGGAGGCTGAGGCAAGAGGATCGCAAGCTCAGTAACTTAGTGAGACCCTGTTTCAAAATAAAATAAAAAGAGCTGGGGGTGTAACTCCTAGGTACAGAATCCCTGGGTTCAATCTTCAGTACAAAAGAGAAGATTTCGAGAAGAAAGAAAAGAGACGGGGTTGGGGATTTAGCTCAGTGGCAGAGCGCTTGCCTAGCACATGCAAGGCCAGGAGTTTGGTCCTCAGCCTTGAAAAAAAAAAAGAAAAGAAAAGAGACACTTGGGGATGTAGCTCAGTGGGCCAGCACTTGCTTAGCATTCGTGAGGCCCTGGGTTCCATCTCCAGCATCCTCAAATACTTCCAAACACAGAGATGGCCACCAGGCACCCAGAGTGATCATTAGATGGAGACAGGACGGCAGCAGAAAGGATAGGCCAGGGACTGGGCCTGAGGGGCTGTTTGACTCCCTGGGCTTCTGGGAAGCTTGATGCTCCTGGGCCTGTGCTCTCCAAGCAACCTCTGATACCAGCGCTGGCTGTGCCCTTTCCACCCACACCTGCCATAGCTCCCCATCGCCCACCACTTGAAGAACTGATTTTCAGGATGGAACCAAGCAGAATGATGAATAATAGCCCCACGTACCGTCCCAAGCCTGGCACTGGACGTGGATTAGTCCTTGAACCCCACAGCCAGACAGGGAGGAGGGCTTATATCCCTGGGGCCCCAGCTGGAGTGAGGCCAGCCTCCATGTCTCCAGCTCTAGCTGACTCCAGAAGGGAGAGTTGTTTCCTGTTCCCTTCTGGACTTGTGCCAGAGTTAGGGGGGTGGTCTTAGATCATCCTCAAAGCTTCTCAGGCTCCAGGCCCTTAGTGGGCAGCATTGGGCTTCTGGGATGTGGCACCCCCTGGTGGTCAGCAGGGGACTATACACCCCCTGCACCCTCACCTTCCCCAAAGCCTCTTCCCGGCTTCCCCTCCTTCTGCCTGCCTTCTTCTTTTTTCTCCTCTTTCTTTTTCTTTTCTTTTTTTTTAAAGAGAGAGAGAGAGAGAGAGAGAGAGAGAGAGAGAGAAGGACAGTGGGAGAGACAGAGAAAGAGAGAAACAACTTTATTAGTTTTTCACATGGCCTTAGTTGCTCCAATACTTAGTTGTGTATGTGGTGCTGGGGTTTGAACCCGGTTCCTTGAGCTTGCCAGGCAAGCGCCGAAACCGCTGAGCCACTGCTCCAGCCCCATCCTCTTTCTTTTCTTTGTTTTGTTTTTGGTACCAGGGATTGAACTCAGGGACACTTTACCACATTTCACCAGCTCTTTTTATTTTATTTTTTCTTAAGAGAGAGAGAGACAGTGGGAGAGAGAGAGAGAATCAATTTATTTAGTTCTTCATGTGACTTTCTTTGCTCTGACACTTCGTTGTGTATGTGGTGTGTGGGGTTCAAACCTGTGTCCTTGCAAATGCCAGGCAAGCGCTGTAATTGCTGAGCCACTGCTCCAGCCCCCTACATTTTTAAATTTCTTTTATTTATTTAATTAATTTATTTTTTGGTACCAGAGATTGAACCCTGGGGTGCTTAACAACTGAGCCACATTCCCAGACCCTTTTTGTATTTTATTTTGGGACAGTTGCTTGCTAACTTGCTGAGGCTGGCTTTGAACTTGGGATCCTCCTGCCTCAGCCTCCTGAGCCACTGGGATTACAGGCGAGCACCACCATGCCTGGCTATGTTTTACTTTGAGACAGGGTCTTACTAAGTTGCCCAGTCCTCCAACTGGTGATCCTCCTGTCTCAGCCTTGTTTGTCACTGGGATTATAGGTGTGTGCCACCGTGCCAGACTTTCCTTCCTCTCCCCCACACTCCCAGACTTTTCATTCCCTTTGTTTCTTCAGTTTTCTTCCAAGTGAGCCCCCTCTCAGATGAAGGCCCTGATCAGGATCCTTCTAACCCCAGGTAAGTGGGGGGATAATAAACAGGACTGGCTAGAGGTGGGTGTCAGATTTATACGTGCTCCCACTCCCCTCCCTATGTCAGTCTCTCAGGCATTTTGAAAAACAAACTTTAATTTTTAAAAGGCAGTACATGTGCATGATTTCAAAATTTAAAACTTTACAAAAAATATACAATGTCATATGAGACTATCTCCTGCCAACACCTAGACCCCTGGTTCCCAGGCCAGAGGCCACAACTGTGACCAGCCTCCTTCAGAAGTATCTCAATAAAAGTCCCATTTGGTCCCAGACTTTTAAAAATAAGTACATAAACAATCACTCTCCTGGTTTTTGCATTGATGTATCTTGGAGCAGATCTGCTTCGGCCTTTCACACGGCCGTATAGTATTCCATTGTGGATGAACAGATGCTCATTTCTGTAAACAGTTCCCCCCAACTGACATCCCTCAAGGTTGTTATCATTTTTTAATTTTTTGCAATCACCAAGAACGTGGTAATAAATGTCCTCATTTCCCCTCCCTGCCTTTTTCGTCCTTTTCAAAAGTAAAACTTTTAGTTTGGAATAGTTTAGATTTACAGAAAATTTGCAAAGATGGTTGAGAGTCCTTGAGTACTCCTCTCGCAGTGTCTCTCCCTGCTGAGCAGGGTACATGTGTTAACACTAACAGACTTTCCTATGTTATTATCAGCTAAACTCTAGACTTCATTTGATGTCCCCATTTTTCCCTCTAAGTATTTTTCTGTTCCAGGATTCAACTCAGGATTCTGCATTGTATTTAGTCCATCATTTTGTGCTAACATAAACAGGATATAGAAAAAATTCATAGAAGGGGAATTGATGGGTCAAGGGGTACATTCAATTTTAACATTCTTTCTTTTTGGGGGGGGTCCTGAGGATTGAACCCAGGGGTGCTTAACCACTGAGTCACATGCCCAGCCCTTTTCATTTTTTTATTTTGCTACAGGGTCTCACTAAGTCCCTAGGGCCTCACTAAGTAACTCAGGCTGGCTTTGAACTTGCAACCCTCCTGCCTCAGCCTCCTGAGCCGCTGGAAGTACAGGTGTGCACCACTGCATCCGGTTTGCACTTTTAATTTTGTGAGTCTAGAAAACTGTCCTCCCAAATAATTGTATGAGGAGTCATCCCACGAGAACTGGGTGGGACTGCTTCCCCACAGCAGTACCTACTCAGTCTGTTCAACTCTCATTTTTTAGATTTTTTTAAGAGAGAGAGAAAGACAGAATGAATTTTATGTATTTATTTTTCATCTGACCTTTGTTTCTCCAAGACTTAGTTGTGTATGTGCTTAAAACCGAGTCTTCACACAGGTCAGGCAAGTGCTCCAACTGCTAAGCCACTTCTCCAGCCCCTGGATTTTTTTTTTTTTTAATCTTTGCAAAACTAATGAGTAGGGATGGGACCACACTGCCAGGTATGGTGGTGCAGGCCTGCAGTCCCAGCTACTTGGCAGACTGAAGCAGGAGGACTGCTTGAGCCCAAGAGCTCAAGGCCAGCTTGTGAGACCTCATCTCAGATAAAATAAATAACAACAACAGAAACCCAAATGTGTTATACACATACAATGGAATATTATGTAGTCATTAAAAGGAATGAAATTCTGATATATGCATGTTGCAACACTAATGAACTTTGAGAACATTATAATGAATAAAATAAGTGAGACGAAAGAGCAAATATTGTCTGATTTCACTTATATGAAATATCTAGAATAGGCAAAATCATAGGGGCAGAAAGCAGATAGAGATTATTAGCGTTGGGGGGAGGGGGGAGCTAATGGGATGATGGATAAGTTCTGGAAACAGGTAGTGGTGATGGTTATACAATATTGCAAGTGAATATTTGATGCCAATGAATTATACATATAATAATGGTTAACGCAGGGCTGGGGGTGAGGCTCAGTGGTGGCCTTGGCTTCTATCCCCAGCACCACAAAAAAAAGGTAATATGGTTATTTTTATTATGTTATATTTTGCAATTAAAAACAAATTTAAAAAAAATCTGAAATAGGATCTTTCCTTCCTTCCAAGGAATTTTCTAGCTAATTGCTTACAAATAGGAAAGTTTCGGTCAATTCTCTTAGGCTTTCTATATATAAAATTATACCACCAGCAGATCATACTAATTGGTTGAATCATTTCTGGGATGATCATACCCCAAATTCTAACCTGAATCTAATCATGAAAAGGCATTTAAATAAATTTAAGTGGAGGGACTCTCCAAAACATCTGGACTGAGCTTTAAAAAAATGATGTCACTCCCACCATTATGTACTAGTATAATACATTGATAAAATAATGTGGAACAAAAAAGAAATAATGTCACGAAAAACAAGGACAAAATAAAGAAGGTTCCCAACTAAAAGCAATGAAAGAGACAGCAAATGCAGTGTCACTCCTTCATGACAAAGGACAGTATTGGGCAGATGGCAAAATGTGAGAAAGGACAGGAGATGGTCAATGTTGATTTCCTGATTTGTCCTGATTGTCCCATGATTATGTGAGGATGTCCTCATTGTTAGGAAATGGAAACTCATGTATTGATGGGTAAAGAAATATCATTTTTGCAAAATTTTTTAAGAGAGAGAGAGAGAAAAGAGAAAATCAATTTTATTTAGTTTTTCATGTGGCTTTCGTTGCTCCAACGATTCGTTGTGTACATGGTGCTGGGGTTTGAACTCGCATCCCTGTGCATACCAGGCAGGCACTGTAACTGCTGAACCACAGCTCCAGCCCCTTTGCAAATGTTTTTTAAAAGCTCAGAAGCGAGAGGAAGAGGAAGAGGTAGAAAAAATAAGTATAAAGCAAAATGGATAGAATGTTAAATTTGGGCATCTGGGACTGGGGATGTTGCCCAGAGGTAAAGCACTTGCCTAGCATTCTCCCTACCCTAGGTTCTATCCCCAGCATTGAAAACAAACCCCCAAAATTTGAGGAACCTGGGTGAAATAGATCAAGGAATTCTTTATACTAATCTTCTGATTTTTCTACTAGTCTGAAGTAATACCAAATGTTAAATTACGTTAAATTTAGATTAAAAAGGCAAATACTCTAAAAATAAAAAATAGATATAAAAACTTAAAAATAATGTGAAATTAAGACCATATCAAATTGTTAATCTTTCAGTGATTTCTGCCTATAGAAAGAACACTTTCACATGGTTCAACCTATAAATTCTCTTTTTCTTATATTTGTACTTTTATTTCTTTGTCTTGTCTAATTGCAATGGCTGGTACCCCCAGAAAATACTTGATAGTGGATGTCCTCACCTTGGTCCTGATTTTGATAAACTTTCCTGAACTGATATAGTTTCTCATTTGATTCATTAGCATTAGGTGTTATTTGGTTCTTTGTTAAAATTCCATCTCACAGGGGGAGGGGACTGTAGTTTTCCTATTGTGCCATAATTATCAGTTTTGGTTATTAAGGATATGCTGGTCTCCTAAACATGATTCCAATCACTTGTTTTGTAAACAAAATACCCTGAAGCCCAGAAAGGGAAAGTGACCCCTGCAGGTCACTCCTGAACCAGGGCTGGACGTCAAGTTTCCTTGTTTGTGGGATGAGAGTTACATTGTGGTTAGAGGGCTCTGTCAAGTCCCAGCTCAGCCTCATTTCACTGTGCGGCCAAATGGGCTCAGTGTCCCCACCTGTACACTAATCATTATGTGGTCAGGGAGAAAGGGTTGTGTCTTCTTTCTGAACAGTTTCGGTTCCGCGTGGTCTGCTGGGTCTGAGGCTGAGCATTGATGGTGCGACCTGCGCATCTCATCCGGCGCTGGACATCTTCATCCGTGTCCCCGCTGGGCCCCCACAGTATGTGTCCTCCTGGCTGGAGCCCCCATCCTGCTGGGGATCAACTTACCCTTTTGCTTGCTGAGGCGGCCGCCGGCAACCCTTGGAGGGCCTGGAGCGAGAGCGCGAGCGTGGGCTGGACCTGGATCGGGACCCTGAGCGCGGTCCGGGGCGCGACCCTCTGCGCTGGGTACTCAACTCGGCTTCCAGGGCGTGACTGGCGGGAAGGAGGGGAGCTGTCAGCACCTGGACCCCTGTCCCCAGAGACCCCCAGCCTCCATCCGCTAGATGGCACTTGTCCTGGGAACAGGGTTCGCCATCCTCTGGGGACCCCCGTTCCTTCTCCTCTTTCTGTCATTCCGGGGACCCATCCCCAGGGACCGCAAACCCCTTCCCCAGAAGCTCTGCCCCAAATTACCGACCCCTTTCTGAATACTCCTTTTACCTTGCACCCTTCTCTCTTCCCTTTCCTCCCCAGGGAATTCCATTTGGTCCCGACCCCAGGGACCTCCAGAGTGCCAGCTCTAACCTGGGGACCTCTGCCCAAAGGGAGCCACCCTCCTCATCATCCTGAGGGTTCAGCTTCAGCATCCTCACTAGGGTCTTCCCAAACACATGGCCACGCCCTCCCCTCTCCTCCAACAGAGACCCTTTCCCTCAGTCACCCCCAAAGAGCTAATTGGCTGAAAGAACGAAACTATGCACAGCCATTGGTCGTACACCTCGTCCGTCTGCCTCCCAAGGCCCGCCCCTTACTCACACGCGCTGGTGCAGCGCAGCCTCTCTGGCAGCACATGCTTCGCCTTCAGCCTCGGCTGCGCCGGCGCGCCGCAGCACCTCGTCCAACCGCTGCGCAGACTCGGTGGCCACCGCTTCCCAGCGCGCCAGCGCTTCTGCGGGCACAGGGGGCGGGGTCGTTCTGGAGATTCCGCGCCCACCCGCCGCACTCACTCCAGTGTCTGAATTTAAAATCTGCATGTCTTTTGCATCCTTTTCTTTATTTGAATTAAATTTTATGCTATTTGCATGGCTTTTACGTGTCGTTTGCATAGTTTTTAGTAGGTTTGTATCGTTTGGGGGAGTCATTTATAAGGCGTTTTTGCATATTTTCTGTATTTGCGTTGTTTTGTGACATTTTCATGGCCTCTGCATGTTTTTTGCACTCCTTTCATAAGTTTTCATGTTCATTTGCAGTAGTTTGCACCTATGTATATCCTTTGAGTATCTAACTTTGTAGCTCCTCCCACGTGTCACCCAGCCCACCCTCTAGAGCCCCAGCACACCTGTCAGCGCCCCGTTCTCGACCCCCATCTGGGTCCCCTGTGCTTTGGCTTCTTCCATCTCAGTCTTCAGTGTTTTTAGTTGGGTTTGAAGCAGGCTCTGCAGAATGGAGGGATGGGACATGGTGGTGAAGGGGAGGAGGTGACTGCGGGAGAGTCAGCCTATATTTTCCCACCGTTGCCTGGGCTTTGTTTGGAATACTCTTGGGAACTTGTAGTTGTAAAACAAGTGGCCTCTGAAGTTTGAGAATACTGAATGGTGACAGCTGCCTGCCTGGAAGGAAGTCTCTGCCTAGATCAGCTGTCCCTTCACCCCCAAACCACCAGAAAGTCTAAATGGCTTGAGACAGACTTCAGTTCCAATCAATCCCAGTTTCCTCTAGGGCTCTCCGACTGATGTTTCAAACCAACCTAAGCCAATCTGATGGCTAACAGTGATTGGGTTTCTGGAGTGCATAAGGGCGACCCCTGCAAAATAGACCTCCTCTCAGTATCTTCTAGTGAGCAAGGGCAGTCAGAACTTGAAGCCCAGAGCAGGCTGCCCCAGGCCCTTCCTTTTGGCAGATAGAAAGGGGGCAGGAGTCTGTTTTGATTTTTAAAGTTCAGGTGTTGCTTAACCTCTGCTGGGCAAGTACACAAAGGTACACAGTAGTCACTCAATAAATGCAAACGATTGGGTTTTGAGGATGGTTCTTCTGTGAACCTCAGGGCTAGGGAGGTTTAAGAGTCTGGTGGGGGTGCCCCAGAAAAGGGGAGGTCTGGCTGTTACCTCCCCCTCGAAGCCAATTTTAGCTTTCTAATTACAGGTGACATGAGTGTCCCTCTCTCAAAATAGGACTGCTGGAAGCTGGCTTAGGGGGGTTGAGTGGGCACATGGGGAGGTTAGCATAGGGCTCAGGGGTCTGGGGTTTCCCCAGCCATAATTTATCTGGAAAATAGCAGAGGGAAGTTTGTACTTTTGGGTCAGAAGGTAGACTCTGAGGTGAACTGGAATTATAGGTTAGAAAGAATCATGGTGTTATTCTCGCTCCTCTCCAAATGAAGAGTTGGGGAAACAGAGGCAAAGAGAGGGGGCATAGGGATATGCCGGCATACCCTCTCCCCAACGATCGGGATTTCCCAGCCCTCCACCCTGTCCACCTACCTGCCGGTTCTCACAGGCGCCTAGTGCCTCCTCCAGCTCCCGACGGACACCCTCCGCCTGCTCCAGCTGCCTGGCCAGGGTCTCCTCCCGCTGGACAGCCTCTGCCAGCCGGCGCCGCAGTTCCTCGACTTCGGGTGCCGGGTCCTGGGGTGGCGCTGTGGCATTAACCTTGGGTTCCAGGCAGCGAGTCCCCCGGGCAGCAGAGGCAGCCAGATTCCAGGCCACTAGGGCCCCACCGGCCGCCGCCGCTGCCAGAAACACAGCGACCCCACACAGGGCCAGCACCCGCCACGCGCGCCCGGGCTCTGGTCCCGCTTCGGCCATGCCGCTGTCCACAGCTCTGGTCTCAGACGACCACGAGCATTTAATTGGCACTTTGGGGCGCCAGGGACACCCACGGTTCCGCCCCGCTGGGCAGTGGCTTCCTACTCCTTTGGGAGGAGTTGGATCCTGGAGGGGGTCCAACCCATTCTGCAGAGTCAAAAAAAGGAAAAAAAGGACTAGGGGATCCTGGGTACAAATCCTGTCTTTGCATCCCACTAGCTCCCCTCTGAGCCTCAGTTTCCCCTGTACACAGTGGGGACAGCAGTAGCTTCCTCGCTTGGTGGGGATCAGGTGCACGTCTGCAAAAAGCTTCAAGGAACGCATCTGCCAAGTGGGGGCTTGCGGGGGTCTGGGGTGATGCTGACCACATTCTGCTGATGGAGATGGTAGGTTGCGTTCAGGCAAGTTCAAAAGCGACTTGACCTGGCTAAGGCAGCCACTAGGGTGAACCGCCGCGAGCGCGGGAGGGTAGACGCGTCTCCTCGCTGCGCCGCTAGGGGGCAATCTTACAACGCGCTCCCGCAGGCCCGTTCACAACTGGCCGCCTCTGCGGCCTGCTCTCAGAACCTCGTCCCACTTCTCCCCGGGGCTGGTCTACCTCCCTCTCTTTTCTTCCTCTCCTCCTCCCCCTTCCCACGCAAGTTCCTTAACCCCACAAGCTTGGCACATAGCAGGTGCACAATTACTGTGAGTTGAGTGTGACTGTGTGGCCACCTAATCCAGATGAAGAAACCAGAGCCCAGAGAGGCCGAGTCACAGGCCAGGGACACACAGCAGCTGCTAGACACAGCCAGGTTTCCTTTGGGACTGCAACTCCCAACTTTTTTTCTTTTTTTAAGAGGGAGAGAGTGAGAGAGAAAAAGAGGGTTTTTTGTTTTGTTTTGTTTTGATTTTTGATTTTTCATGTGGCCTTCGTTGCTCCTACACTTTGTTGGATATGTGGTCCTGGGGTTTGAACCCGTATCCTTGTGCATGCCAGGCAAGCACAGTCACTGCTGAGCCACCATTCCAGCCCCCCCAACCATTTCTTCTGTGTTTTCAAAGAGGGAGGGACAGTGAGAGAGAGAGAGAGAGAAAGAGAATCTATTTTTATTTAGTTTTTCATGTTGCTCTGACACATTGGTTGTGTACGTGGTGCTGGGGTGCTGGGGTGCATGCCAGGCAAGCACCGTAACCACTGAACCACCATTGCAGCCCCCGCCCCCAACCATTTCTTAACCACTGGGTGAGGAATCACTTTGGAGTCAGGTCTCAAAGGCAGAGGACGAATAGCGAGAAAAGAACGGTCAGGGAGGAAAAGTTTGTACCTGGGCCACTGTGTGCAGGTTTGGGGGACATATCTTTCATATCGGGCAGATCTTCTCCCTCTATCTGCAAAACACAGATGGTGAGGGTCAGTGGCAGAGCAACTCTGTCTTGGGGTGGGGCACAGAGGGGAAGGAAAAGGGAAAGGGTCATGTGGGAGGGTTTGCTTCCTGGACAAACGGAGCCCCACCATGCAGGGTTAAGTCACTTCACCAGCACAGAGATCCCGAGCAAGTCCAGCAGCGCCCACCCCCAGAAGGGGCTGTTGGTGTGGTTGTGTGGGGTGATGACTTAGTGATTGTGCCCTCAACTCTTCCATAGCCATTTTGCAAACCGTGAACAGCCACGAGTCCCCCTGTCACTGGGATGGAGAGTCCTGAGGAGGTCCCCAGAAGGAAGGCTGGAACGGTGGCTCAGCGGTTGGAGCACTTGCCTGGCATGCATGAGGACCCAGATTCAAATTCCAGCACCACGTACACAAGGCCAGATGGGAAAGATATAGTTAATTCTCTCTCTCTCTCTTAAAAAAAAAAAAAGAAAGGAAGGAAGAAAGCAGACCTCTGCTCGGGCCAGGAGGATCTTGATACCACTGCAGAAAAAGTTCAACCAAAATGAGTGAGAAAGGGCACAGATTGGCAAGAAGTCCGCCTCTGGAGAGGAGCTGGAGCCGGCGCGGGAAAGCGCCCGCAGGCTGCACCTCGGCAGACTTGCATTTACCAGAGTGCTTTTAATTGTCCTTTGTGTTGGTGACCTGACATGTTAATCATCACCTGCTTGGGGTTGTTTTCTCCTTAGTTTTTGATGAAAAATCTCTATTGATGTCCCGGGCTGGGTGTTTGACCTTCCGCTTCATGAGTTTAAACAGTAAATTGTGACATTGAGGGTTTTATAGGAGTGTGATATATGGATGGAGTAATCAGATCCTAAAAATATAAGTT
The DNA here is from genome assembly GCA_004027875.1 of Aplodontia rufa. Lineage (NCBI taxonomy): Eukaryota > Metazoa > Chordata > Mammalia > Rodentia > Aplodontiidae > Aplodontia > Aplodontia rufa. The sequence goes on from PVKS010009365.1 coordinate 33,263, forward strand.
ACGGAAAACTTTATTTGTTGAGCAAAAGCATTCTCGGACTTGTTTTCTTTAGGCCAGGTGAAGACAGAGGTTATTTGTGGACCTGTGGCCAAGGTCTGGTGATTGACTTAATAGCTTTGTTTTGAGCAGAGCATGTGCATGCCTGTAACCCCAGCGACTCGGGACTCGAAAGCATGTGAAATAGAACTTCAAAAATGGCCACCGTCATTTTGTCCCATGTCTCCTTTCTGCCTGCACTCAGGTCTTCTATCCTGCCTCACAACTCTGTAGGGCAGAGTTGTCACTGCAGGTAATCCGGCCCCCAGAGGACACTTGGTGAATTTTTGTTGTTACAACCAGGGGAGGGGAGTGACATCCACTGGTCAGGAATGCTGGTAAATGTGCACCTCCACAGGATGGTCCCCACCCCAGAGAATGATCTAGCCCAAAACGTCAACAGGGCTGAGGCCAAGAGACTGACCTAGCCCTTGGGAGTGAGGAATGGATGTTTTGGGCGTCAGGCAGTGGGCAAAGGCCCTGAGGCAGGACAGGGCTTGGCAAGGTCCAAACACAGAGAAAAGCAGAGGGGTGGGGTGGGGAGTGAATGGGGAAAATCAGTGCCCTGAAAGCCAGGGCACCTGCAGTGGGGGTTTCAAGGGTGTCTGGGAGAACGGTGCGGGTGGCTTGGTACTGTGGGATCTGAGGACAGTGAAGAAATCTGGGGCACAGGACTTCTGGCCCCAATGCCACAGACAGGAAATGGCATGAACAATAGTTGGAATCTCTGGAGAACTTGGAGGAAGGGAGATAATAGTGGAGGAAGGGACTGGGAGACCCGAGAGAAGCCAATAAGGTAAGTGAAAGGTCTTTAGGGATTGTAGCTCTCAATTTTGGTGAAACAGAGTCTCCCACAGCTGCCCACTGCAGGATGAATAAGCATCCCAGGAGGCGGGCATGGTGGTGCATGCCTGTATTCCAGCAGCTCAGGAGGCTGAGGGAGGAGGATCGCAAGTTCGAGACCAGCCTCAGCAACCTAATAAGGCCCTAAGCAATTTGGCGAGACCCTGTCTCAAAATAAAAAATAAAAGAGCTGGGGATGTGGTTCAGTGATTAAGCACCCCTGGGTTCAATCTCTGGTACAAAGAAAAAAAAAATGTTTTGGGGACAGAGGGGACACCTTCTAATGAAAGCCTGGCCGGGACATGTTTGCAGCTTCCTGTTTAAATCCCAGCCTAGCAGGTGTTGTGAGTGGCAGGGAGATGAGGTCTCCTCACTGGAACCACAGACACAGGGAGAGGGTCTGGCTGCTGAGAGCTCTGAACAAGGTGATCCCCGCAGAGAAGGCTGGGAGGCCTGGTGTCGTGTGAAGACCACAGGAGCCACAGGCACAGGAACCAGGTTTCCACCCACACTGGGGGCACCCACACAATGACACTCCAGAAACTTAAGGTCTTTCCTCCCAAAAGGCATGTTTATTTTTTGAAGCTCAAAGACCCCACAGGAAAGTGCACCCCCTCCCCTCCCCCAGAAAGCAGTGCCCCCTACTCCCATCCTCCATCCCATGCCCAAGTAGGGTGGCTTCAAAGGGGGCAGCCCCAGTCCCACCCAGCTGCTTTTTCCGCCTCTTGCCCCAAGTCCCCTTCATAGACCCTCTGCTTTTACTCCATTCCCCCCAGCCCCAGCGGACAGCCAGGTCAAGGGACGGTCGCTGGGAAAACAGAGGTAGAACCAGAACCGGAACAGTCCAGGCTGTGGCCTAAAAGACAGGATAGGAGACACTCAGGACAGACTCGGGGCAGACAGAACAGGGCCCCCCGAAGCCTGACCCCACCGCCACGTCCCCTCTGTCCTCACTGAGTCCCCTCCTGTTCTCCAAGAGCACCCTTCTCCTCTGTGCTGCAACACCCATCTCCCCGGATACCCTGGAGCCCCTGACTCCCTACCAAACCTCTCAGCCTGTTTCTCCCCATGCAGCCCTGCTCCTCACCGTCTGGCTTCCTGGGACCTAGAGCAGCAGCCAAGCACCCAGGACCAGGACCAGGAGTGGCACCAGCGACCGGGGAGTGGAGATGGCCAGGGAGCTGGCAGAGTTTCTCTTGGTGGCCTGGTTCTTCCTGGGGAGGACGTGGGGGCAACTCAGGCAGCTGCCTTCAGACCTTGCATTACCGACGTCACCACCCCCAGAAACGAGGCCAGCCCCACCAAGTCACTGCGCAGGGGCCACCCAGGACTGTGCCATCCCAGGGACACAGCTACTCCTCTCAAAGACTTGAACTGTACCCGTGGCCCTCACATCTAGAGGCAATGCGGATTTTCTAAGCTCTGAGGGTCATGGGTCTGGGGTAAGGGAGTTGGAGGTGAGAAGGGTGTGGCCTGGGGTGGGATAGGGGTCTTTGACCTTAGTTTCTCCAGTTCCGCTGTAGTGCTCCGCAGTGTTTGGTTCAACACGGTGATCTCTTCTATTCCCAGACAGAATAAGGGGCATCAGCACTGGCCATGCCCTTCACCCACCCTGTGCTGGGGTATGACCCTGCCCCTTCCCCAGGCCCAGTCTGAAGACCCTGCCCCACCCCTCAAGGCCCCCTCTGTGAACTCTGGCCTGCGCCCTTTCTCACCTTGAAGTTCCTGCACCCGCTTCTTTTGCTTCTCCTCCAGGGAAGTCTTCACCTCCAGGGAGGCCCTGAGGGTCATCTGGGACAGAGAGGAGGGTCAGCACCGCTTCTGGCATTGAGGGGGTTGGTTGCTGTTGTGGCCCTTGGATGCCCTCCCCAGGCCCTGTTGCTAAAGGGGCTTCAAGATAAAGCCCTTTCTTGTCCCTGTCAACCCACTCTGTGCCTCAGTCCCCAATCTGGAAGAATGGCCACCAGCATGCCCTGCCCCTCCAAGTGCTATGCCATAAGCATGTTATCCTTAAAGTAAGAGTTTTGAGACACCCCAATATGGAATTTGGAGGCTCTTCATACCCATGCCTATCAGAAATTTCCAGATCCTCTGCCTTACTGCTCAATAAAATTTTCAGCAGGTTTTTCTCAAATCCAGAACACAGGGTTATTTCCCAGCCCAAGTTAGAGGTTCAGTGGGAGTTTCAAGGTTCCCCATATTCCAAATGAAAATTAGGGGCTCAATAAAAATTTCAAGGGCCCCTTCTTCAGGGCCTGGAGAAGTCACTTTCCAACCCTTAGTGAGGATTTCTGATTCCTGAAGATTGTTACCCACTGGGAGCTTTACGTCCCCCGCCCCAGAACCCTGGGGAAATGTTTGGAAATTTCCCCAACTCCTAATGATTTCTCTGATTTGGGTGCTGCTGGAAGCTTCTTCTTTTTTTTTTTTTTATGGGGAATTGAACCCGGGGCACTTCACCACTGAACCACATCCATCACATCCATAGCCCTTTTGATTTTTTACTTTGAGTCGGAGTCTCCCTAAGCTGCTGACAATGGTTTTGAACTTGCAATCCTCCTGCTTCAGCCTCCCAAACTGCTGGGATTACGGGAGTCCAACACAGTGCCCGGCTGATTTAGGTGTTGCTGGAAGCTTTAAGAACGCACCCACACCAGGACCCTACCAAGAATTTGGAGGTCCCCAAACCCTGGTGGGGAGATGCAGACCCTCCCATTGTGGAGGTCCAGGGACAGTTTCAAGGGCTCCTCCCTCCATCCCCCAGGTCCCTGGGCAGTGTTTCTAGGCTCCCCAAGCACTGGGACCTGCGTAGGGGTTTCGGTGGCTTACCACAGTCTTGTTATAGATGTCAGCTTGGATCTCAGCCTCCCGTAATGCCTCCTTGGCCTGGGTCAGCTGGCGCTGCAGGATGCCGGTGGCATTGAGGCCATGCTGGCAGGCTTCACTGTGGACCCTGACAGCGTAGATGGACAGGGCGATTATGAGACTCCCCACGACGCCCACCAGGATGGCTCCCACCGCTAACCACATCCATAGCTTGCAGCCCCACAGGTGCTTCTCCTTCCACTGATCGTCCATGGGCAGTGGACGGTAATAAAAAGTAGGTGCCATGCAAGTTTCTCCTAAAATGCAGACGGTTTGGACAGAAGAGCGCTCGAATCTTCTACAGACCGCCCCCTTATTAGCATAGGGGTCCTTTCCAACCAATAGCCACGTTCCAGGAAGTGCTCTGCCTGCCCACTTAGGAGCCCTTCACCCAGGCAGGGGCCAACGAAGAACCCCTCTGCCTGCGGTTTCTGTTTCCTGGAAGGGGATGGGTTCACTTTTCCTGGATTGTGGTTTTCCTAAGCTGGAGGCTGGTCGGTGAGATCCCGTGGGAGGGAAGTAGGGTGCCGTCTGGCGTTCCTGCCCTGCTCCCGCGTGCTGGTGCAAGCCGGCCGTGACATCAAGAGGCAGAGGCCATCCAGCCTTGTCGGTCCAGTCCCCAGGTGGGGAGCCTGAAGCTACGAGGTTGCGGGTAAACAGCGGGCAGGGCTTGGGTCTGGTCCCAGAAGTCAGATTTTGTGTTCTGGGGTCTTGGGGGTGACCCAGCACCACCTTAGCCCCCACTAAGGGGACCACGGGAGCCCTGGAGGGGGCTGGGCTAGAGCCAGCAGGAAGCTGGGAGCCGAGCTAGGCCAAGGTGGCTCAGACTACAGCCCCCGCATTGGGCTCCAACCAGCGAACAAGTTACCTCCAGACTCTGTCCTGGCACCAGCGGAGAACTGGCTCGGGCTTCTAGAATCTGCAGCTGCAACTTCAGCGTGTGGAGCGCAATCTCTTGTCTGTTTCCTTATCTATAAAGTGAAGCAGTAACAGGACGGACTTTTCCTGGAGGCCCAACCAGGAGACGGAAGTGTTTGAGTAGCTAGTAGGGGCCCCATGGACGTGCAGACCACCTGCCAGGCCTGTGGCTCAGGGTAGGTGCCCGGGTTGGAGAAGCATATTTTAAGAAAGATGGTTGGAGCTGGGCCCCGTGGTGCTCGCAGGTAATCCCAGCGATTGAGGAGGCTGAGGCAGGAGGATCGTGAGCTCAAAGCCAGCCTCAGCTAGACCCTGTCTCTAAAAATTAAGCACCCCTGGATTCAATCACTGGTACCACACACACACACACAAACAACAGCAAAAGATGTTTGGTACCTGTTGGAACATGCTGAACACAAAAGGCCAGAAGGGACATCCAGGGAACAGACACAGGAGAGGGCTGGACCCAGCTGCCGGTCTTTGGGAGGGAGTTCTCGCCCTATGTGCTTTCAGTCCCAGTGGCCAAGGGAAACCCGGAAGGGGGTAGTATGTTTTACTGGTGAGTTCTTCAGCTGCAGCCTGACCATAACTCAGGTTCCATTGGGTCAGCGATTTTGAGCACTTAGCTGGGCCAGATGGCAGGCCAGGTGACGCACCTCAGAGTGGCACACCCCTTCTCCCTAGGTCACTTCCGTCCAAGTCACTTAGCAGCCAAAGAACAAGGGAGGGAGGCAATTTTGCTGAAAAGCCCCAGGAGAGTCAGTGTCCAATGGGAGGGGACCTGTCACCCTCGCCAGGGCCCATGGCCCTTCACAAAGCTGCCACTATTCCGGCCTTCAGACATTGAGGCAGTTTAGGAGCAGGTCAGAGGCCAGGTGTGATGTTATGAGACACAGGCTTGGTCTCGGTCCAGAGTCCTGGCACTTAACCCCTAAGATCCTGGAATCGCCCAAGGGGTAAGAATCTTGTATGCTAATGAGGTGACTGATGGCCTGCAGCCCCTGGGTAGCTTCTGGTGGGGACTGGTTGCAGAAAGAGCAGGGCAGGATAAAGAGTTGGGACTTTCAGCGCTACCTGCAGAGAGGGAGAGGGCTGAGGCTCAGCTGGAAGCCCTTCCACCTCTGAAAGCTCAGGGGACAGGATCCTGGGAGCGGCCAGGGGGTGGAACCCATGGAGGTTTCTAGAGTGGCCCCAAGGCCAAAGAGAAATTCCCCCCTGCCCTATAAAGTTTCGCTGGAATAAACTGAAAATATTAAATCGGAGGAAAGGAATGCGGATTAGTGTACTCATGGAGGTAATTCTAAGCTCCCACAGTGACCAAGGAGCGCAGGTGTTCTGTCTATAGAAGGTTGGTGAGGGCAAGAACCAGGCACATCGGCAATTTTGAGGGCTCATCAGCGGTTTCTGGGGGAACTGAACTGGAGGGGGGAGTTTATTTTGGGCTCTTGCTCGGGAGGCTCAGTCCATCGTGGACAGACTCCCTTGCTCTGGGCCCAGAATGAGGCAGAACAGCATGGAGAAAGGGTGTGGAGGAGGACAGCGGCCCAAAAGAACGTTTCCTCCGAAGCTGTTATGGCCAGGTGGGAACTCGAGGTTAAGGCGATGATTTGATAAAATGGGCCCAGTGTGCTGACCCCAGTGCTCTTTCCCAAGAAGCAACTGACCTGAGAATCAGGGGCTCTTGTGCTGCCTCGGTTTCTCAGAAGGCCCCAGCCCTATAATAATGCCTGCTTTTCTTTCTTTATCTCTCTCTCTCTCTCTTTCTTTCTTTCTCTCTCTCTTTTTTTTTTAAGAGAGAGAGAATCAATTTTTTTTTTTTTAAAGAAAGAGGGGACAGTGAGAGAGAGAGAGACAGAGGGAATCAATTTTTATTTAGTTTTTCACATGGCTTTTGTTGCTCCAAGACTTTGCTGTGTGCGTGGTGCTGGGGTTTGAACTCACGTACTTGTGCATGCCAGGCAAGCTCTGTAACCGCTGAGCCACCTCTCCCCTTTTTTTTTCTTTTTCTTTTTAAGAGAGAAGGACAGTGAGAGAGAGAGACAGAGAGAATCATTTTTTATTGAGTTTTTCACATGAATTTCGTTTCTCTGACACTTAGTTGTGTACGTGGTTTGTTGGGGTTTGAACCTGTGTAGTTGCACATGCCGGGCAAGCACCGTAACCACTGAGCCACCGCTCCAGCCCCTTTTTTTTTCTTTCTTTTTTTTTTTAAAGAGAGAAACAACTTTATTTAGTTTTTCACATGGCCTTCATTGCTCCAAAACTTAGTTGTATAGTGTTGTGTACGTGGTGCTGGGGTTTGAACCCGGGTCCTCGCACTTGCCAGGCAGGGGTCGAAACCGCTGAGCCAACGCTCCAGCCCCCCCCCTTTCTTTTTCTTAAAGAGAGAGTGAGAGGAAGGAGAGAATGAGAAGAATCAATTTTATTTATTTTTTCATCTGGCCTTTGTTTCTCCAACACCCAGTTGTGTATGTGGAGCTGGGGTTTGAACCCGAGTCCTCACACATGCCAGGCAAGTGCTGCAATCGCTGAGCCGCCACTCCAGCCCCTGTAACAGTTTCTTATAAAGAATATGACAAAGGATACGGATGGACGGAGGCATAGAGTTAGCGATGTGAATCAGAGCTTCCTTGTGAAGGAGCCTGGGGACTGTGGCCCCACAATATGACCCCCAGGGATGTTAATGATTTTAAATTAAAGGAACCAGGCCAGGCGTGGTGGCACACGCCTGTAATCCCAGCAACTCGGGAGGCTGAGATAGGAGGGTTGCAGGTTCAAAGCCAGCCTCAGCAACTTAGCAAGGTCCTGAACAACTTAGCAAGATCCTGTCTCAAAAAATAAAAAGGACTGAGAATATGTCTCAGTGGATAAGCACCTAGGTTCAATCCCTGATCCCTTTCCCATTTCCTCTATAAACTCCTATCACAGGAACAAAGGCTGATGACTTCTGCCTGGGCCACCTCAGTCATGACATCATTGTTTTCTATTCGGTCCTAAAGAGAATAATTTACAAACCGTTTTCCATTCTGCAGACCAAATGGGCTGTGTCCTGGATCTTCATGTTCCCCAAACCCATTAAGGAACAAGAGAGAGGGAGGAGCTGGAGAAGATTGGAATTCCCAAGGCACACTCCAGGGCCCTGGTCACACCTCACCTGCCTATAGTGACCACCCAGTAATCCATCCATATTATTAATCCGCCTCATGGATTGATGCCCTGCTGAGGGTACAGTTCTCGTAATCAAATCAGTTCACCTCTGGACTTTCCTGCACTGCCTAACTTGAGCTTTTTGGGGGACATCTCATATCCAAGCTGCAACAGGGGACAATATGGTTCCCGTGGGATGGCTGTGCCTGCTCGGTTCCTGTCATGGAGTAACTGCTCTCACTGAGCAGGGTGACCTTGTCCTGGGGTGATCTGCGGCTCTGCTGCTCCTGGATCCAAGAGGACTGTGGGGCGTTAGCTGGACACCACTCCAAGGGTCTGGACAGATCAAGGGTCTGGAGAGATCAGATAAATTTCAGGCTAGGTTTTCAGATGAAGAGTGTTAACTGATGAACGTGCCTATGTGCCGGAGTTAGCAAGAATCTGATCCAAGGCTTGGAAAAATAAAGGAGATAGGAAATGAAGGCCCCTCTTTAGGCTGCTGTAGCACCCCACTGGGCATCTGCAGGCCGGAGAGAAAAGTCAGCTCTGTCAGGAAAAGGTGGCCTATGTCACTGTTCAAGAATGCAGCACTTCCTGTGAGAAAACCCATGATTTGTTTACCTCTGTGACTCATTCTTTCAATATCGTTTCCAGGACACTTGTTACTGAGCTATTGACACTTTTATTTTTATTTATTTATTTGGTAGCAGGGGTTGAACCAGGGCCATTTACCCACTGAGCCACATCCCCAGCCCTTTTTATTTGTAATTTTGAATCAGGGTCTCGCTAAGTTGCCGAGGCTGGCCTTGAACTTGCAATCCTCCTACCTCAGCCTCCCAAGTCACTAGAATTACAGGCATCGCTGCGCCCAGCTGTTTATTTTTGTTTTTGTTTTTCATTGCGGGGGGGGGGGGTTGAACAACCTAGAGCGCTCTACTGCTGAGCTACATCCCCAGCCTTTTTTTTTTTTTTTTTTGAGACAAGCTCTTGCTAGATTATGCAGGCTGGCCTCCAATTTTTGATCCTTCTGCCTCAGCCTCCTGAGTACCTGGGATTATGTGCTACTACTCTCAACACAATAGGCTTTGTGATAGATGATTTTGCCCAACTATAGGGTTTTGTTTGTTTGCTTGTTTTTTAAAGGGGGAGGGAAGAATCAATATTTATTTTTTATCTGGTTCTGGTTTCTCCAACACCCAGTTGTGTATGTGGTGCTGGGGTTTGAACCTTTATCTTTGTGTGTGCCAGGCAAGCACTAACCACTGAGCCACCACTCCAGCCCTCCAACTACAGGTTAATATAAATGTTCTGATCACTTTTTTTCCCTTCTTTCTTCTTCCTGCTACCAGGAATGGATCTGGTTCACACTAGGCAAGTGCAGGATCCCAGAGCTACATTCGCAGCCCTGACTTTAGAATTTCACGTCACTACATATTCTCCTTTTGGTTTTTTCCAATCATGCACCTCGTTCACAGGTCTGAGAGCCACTACCCTCCCCTGCTCTCCAGAACAGGGCGCATGCACTGCGGGGAGGAACTCCGGGCTTGGTGGCTGTTAAGAGCATGGCGTGCAATGGAGATGGACTCAGCTATCAGAGAGCGCTGTCATGGCATTTGCAGCCAAAAAGACGGAGAAGGAAAAGATCGTGCTGAGTGAAATGTCCCAAACTCAGCGACTAAGGGCTGAATGTTTCCTCTCATATGTGGAAGTTAGAGTAAAACCTAAGGCAGGATGGAAGCAAGCTAAGCTCAGTAACAAACTCACCCTGGGTGGAGTTTTACACCGGCAGGGGAAGCGTCACTATGAGGCTGGGGGAGAAGGGAGCGGAGGAGGGAGTAGGGGATGAACGCAGCGGAGGGAGGGACTAGAGGGGTTTCAATGCAGCTGGGACCCTCAACTCCCGGGAGAAGCCCAACTAACATGGGGTAAAGCAGGGGAGATGGAGCAGGGAGTGCTCAAGGGGGAGACCCGGGACTGGGATCGACCTTAACTCACTTTTATCAACATCCATGTGTTCATGAATGTGCAGCGATTCCCTCCAACACCTATGACTATGTTGAATGAGTAAGAAAAAGAGAAGAAAATGTCAAGCTTTGAATACTTAGAAAACATAAAAGGGGTTCAAAAACAGGGTGCACACGGTATGCGCCTTCTCTTTCCCTCTCGCTCACTCAGTCTTGTCGGCCTCAGAAGCCAGGTGCGCCGTTAAAGCCAGAGTTCCCTCGCCAGGACTCTCCAAGGACAACCAACATCAAGCTGTCGAGAGTCATCAAAGCAGCAGTTTCCCAGGCTCTCCCATCCGCTCTGGTGTTCTACATAGGATGCGATGTGACATCGTCGCAATGAGATGTGTACTGCTGCCGGGTGACCAGCAGTGAAGGTGACCCCTTCCTTTCAGGTTAAAGTGCTTGCCCAGGAAAACAAAAATACCTTTAAAATTAGGGGCTGGAGAGGTGGCTCAGTGGTTATGGCGCTTGCCCGGCACGTTCACAAAGAAGTGTGGGAGCAACGAAAGCCACGTGGAAAACTAAATAAAATTGATTCTCTCCCTCCACAAAAAAAAATTATACTTAAAGCCAATAAATATTCCTAAACTCTAGCTCACTCCTGCTACTCTGTCACACGAATAAAACAAGCTCTCCTTTGGCGGGAGCCTCGTTGAGGCTTTTGATCAGGCGGTGTCGCCCTTCTGCTGAAAGAAGAAACCCTAGTAGTCTTGTTCCTGTCACAGATGCGCCTCTACCTGATGGAAAGCACAGAACCCCTAGGAAGCATAGAAGGTGAGATAATAGTCTATTCCCTAATTTTCCACATTTTTCTCCTGAGGGATATAAAACCGTGTTACCATACTAAATGCCTTTTCAAAAATTAAAAAAAAATTTTTTTTGGTATCAGCATTTGAACCCAAGGATGCTTAAGCACTGAGCAAACCCCCAGTCCTTTTAATATTTTATTTTGAGAGAGGATCTCCCTCACTTGCTGAGGCTGACCTCAAACTTGTGATCCTCCTTCCTTAGCCTCCCAAGTTGCTGGGATTACAGTGTGAGCCATTTTACCTGGTTGTAAATGAAATTAAGCAGCCCTGAAGGAGCTGTATATTACAATGAAACTCTATAAACTCAACAGAGAGCTTCTCAAAATGAGATAGAATGGGAGGCCTGTGCTGGAAGGACTACTCTGAGCCTTGAAAAGGAGCCGGGGATGGGGATAGGTATGTGGCATGGGCCTCGTACCCTAGCACCGGGGAGGCCTGCTTCCATCCACTCCGCAGGAACAAGCCATTACCTCTGACGTTTTGTGTCCAACCTCACATTCTCGTGACAATTAGCAATGAGCATCCTGGGATTATATGTTAACCATCCACAGTGTGGCCAACAACAGCCCCCTAACTTGACCAACCTTCTCCCTAAGGATGCAGGAAGATTCCGTCTCAGTCCAACGGTCACCTTCCCTTGACCCCTGATGTTATACCCCTCCAGTGTATACACGGAACACATTGATTTATGAGCACCTTCCTTCTCTGCCTGGAAGGATCATTCGTATTACTGGAATTTAAGGTTTTTCCTGCCCACGCAACCAAAGAGTAGGGAGATGGAAATCGGTGGAAGGAAAGGGTGTATTGTGAGAACTGAAACTCTGGGGGTCCATGTGCAGATTATAGCCTGGATTGGATCCCGTTGTAACTAATTTTAATTATAGCCCTTCCTTTTGACTGCCCCGATTTTCAAATTAGCCAATCACATAGATCGTAACCCCGAACTGCTCCATCAGAGAGAATGGCAGGGCTGCATCAGGGAAGGGACATAAGGATTTTTTGGTTGGTATTTCTGCCTGTGAGGGTCATTACTATTACTGGAATTTAAGGTTTGCCCTGTTCACTCAACCAAAGACTAGGGAGACAGAAAACAAAGGAAGGAAACAGTTTATTCAAAGCCAGTCCTGAAGATGAGAAAGGGGTTTCTTTTCGCAGCAAATCTTTCTCTTAGGAGACTCAAGAGCACGAAGAACTTTTATGGGAGAAAAGGAGATAGTGTGGAACAATGGGCAGGAAATCCTTGTGGGGTGTTGGCCTTCCATCCACAGCTGCTTGTATCCTCCCCCACCCATCATCCTCTCCTGGGTCCAACATCTGCAGTTTCCTTTCAGAGGGACATATTACTAGCCCTGCATGGTGTGGCACACCTGTAATTCCAGTGACTCAGGAGGCTGAGGCAGGAGGATCGCAAGTTCTAGGCCAGCCTCAGCAACTTCGTGAGGCCCTAAGCAACTTAGCAAGATTCTGTCTAAAAAACGGGGGGGGGGGGGGGAGGTGGAGAGGGAGCCAGAGATGTAGCTCAGTGAGAAAGAACTTCTGGGTTTAACCCCTGGGTTTACAAAAGAGGAAGAAGAAGAAGAAGAAAAAAAGACATCGCACTCTTCTGCAAGTCAATTCATAGGACCTGCGAATACAGAGACTTCTCTGCAGTTTAGGTATCATGTGAAAGTGCAATTCCATTAAAGACCTCTTTCCAGGGAATGCTCAGTTACATTCTGCCTTCTTCTCCTTGGGAGCATTTTTCTTTTCTTTTTAAGACAACTTGACTCTGTGCTCCCGGACCATGCTCACTTATATTTTGCACGGAATAAACTACTTTATTTCCTTTAAAACGGAGTTATTATTTTACACAGACATACCTCACTTTAAAAAAACTTATTGTAACAGTGAACAAGTCTTCAAGTTATACCCAAGATTTCATGGCTCATCATGATCCACGGTTTGTTTCTTCCTTTTTGTGGAGGGGAGCAGTACTGGGGCTTGAACCCAGGGATACTCCACCACTGAGCCAAGTGCCCAGCCCAGCTCTTCTGATTTTCTTTTTTGAGATAGGATCTAAGTTGCATAGGCTGCCCTCAAACCTGTGATCCTCCTGCCTCAGTCTCCCAGGTAGCTTAGATTACACGCCTGGGTCACCTCGCCTGTTCCATATTTTCCATTATTTAAATTAATAGCTAGGACTTTCCAGCACTGGAATTGAGTTTTCACAGTTCTCCAAATTTCCTGGGAAACACTTCCTCTTTTTTTTTTTTTTTTTTTAAGAGAGAGGGATAGTGAGAGAGCCAGAAAGAGAGAAACAACTCTATTTAGTTTTTCACATGGCCTTAGTTGCTCCGACACGCAGTTGTGTACGTGGTGCTGGGGTTTGAACCCGAGTCCTTGTGCTTGCCAGGCAAGCGCCGAAACCGCTGTGCCACCGCTCTAGCCCAAAACACTTCCTCTTAGAGGCTGAAGCCGCAAGGGATTCCGGGGAATGTAGTCCCGGTTTCCAAAGAACGCGTCCCTTAACGCGGGGCTGGGATTTTCCGGCGGAAGTTGCCGAGCTAGAGAAAACTACTAGAGCTGTTTCCGCAAACGTCTTTTCCCGGGAACAGCTGGAAGTCGCTAAAGGCGGGGCTCCATAGGCCTCCGCGATTGGCCAGAGGATTTCTGAGCACGCGCACACCGCGCTTCAGGACCCTCGCGCGCAGGGCCTCCTGGGAGTTGTAGTCCGACTCCTGCGGGAGCTCGGCCGTCGGGCTGCTGGGCGGACTGAGGCTGTACGCTCTTCCGAGCTCCGCTGGGAGGATGGACCCCGGGCCGGGGCCCGACGCGACGCCGCTGTCCAGCCTGGCCTGGTCATCGGCCTCGGCGCCCCCGCCGCGGGGATTCAGCGCGGTGAGCAGGGGCGGGGGGCGGGGGCGGACCGCGGCCGGGAGGACCCTGGCGCTGATCCGCCTCCTCCCGGTAGATCTCCTGCACTGTGGAGGGGACGCCCGCCAGCTTCGGCAAGAGCTTCGCGCAGAAATCCGGCTACTTCCTGTGCCTTAGTCCCCTGGCCAACCTAGAGGTAAGGGGCGCCCCAGCCTTCGGGATCGCCGGGATTCCTTCGCTCCCGGTGTCCATTCTCGAGGCCCCTCGCCGGGCGCGCCGTCCCTGCCGCCGAGTGATCCTCGGTCTTCTCCACCCCCAGAACCCGCAGGAGAACGTGGTGGTCGATATTCAGGTGGTGGTGGACAAGAGCTCCGTGCCGCCGGGCTTCTCTCCTGTCTGTGACCTCCTGGACTCCAGTAAGACGCGCGTCGGGGACCGGAGATGTATGGGTTCCTGCGGAGAGAAGCAGGCGGGAGGCTGGCATTGTTGACACACCGGTGATGACCGGGTTGACTGGGGACCTGGACCCCGTTCTAAAGCGTCCTGAGTTAAAATGTGTTTGGCACAGTCTGTGTCCTAGATTGAGTTCCTGCAATGCAACCTGTTTTCGTTATCGCTACTGCTGTTTCTCATTTCCTTCTATCGTCGCCAAGCAAAGCCACTGCGCAGTTTTCCTTTTTCACTTCCAGGCCTTTGCGCACTGCATGCCCTCTGCCTGAAACACCCTTTCCATCCTCTTTGCCTAGCTCATTCCTTGTCCTCTCTCTGGTCTCAGCTCCGCCCTTCCTGACTCTGCAACCTTTGCGCGACTTTTCCAGCCTGACCTCAGTTTCTTAACACTTCTACTTGACTCTCAGAGTATGTTCATTGATACTGGAGTTGGCAAACTTATGTAAAAGGACAAATGATAAACATGTTAGGCTTTGCAGGCCAGAGGATATGTGGCATATTCTTTCTTGCTTGGTTTTTTTAAACAACTCTATAATAAAGTGTCAAAACCCTTCTCATGGGGCTGGAGCGGTGGCTCAGCGGTTGCTGCTCTTGCCTGGCATGCACAAGTACACGAGTTCAAACCCCAGCACCAGGTACACAACAGAGTGTCAGAGCAACGAAAGCCGTGTGAAAAACTCGATAAAAATGGATTCTCTCTCTCACTGTCCCTCTCTCTTTAAAAACACACACACACACATACAACCCTTCTCACCTCTTGTGCTGGATTTGGTGGAATTTGCTAAGGAGTAGTAGTTTGCTGACCCCTAGACCAGAGAACTGAGGGAAAAAACTGAGGACTAGATGGGATACCCATGGCCACTCCGTGAATGCTTCTTTGTGTCTCTAAAGGTCAGTCAGATCCTGTGGTTCCCAGAGTCTCCATCAGTCTCTTTCTATTCCTAACCATCTCCCTAGTGCTATCCAGGTGGCGCCTTACCCAGCGCCTGCTAAGCATCATTCTGCAGCCATCACTGGGTACTCACTTCCCTGTCCCCTCCCACAGAGGCCTCTGTGTCCAAGAAGAAGCGCATGTGTGTGAAGCTGGTGCCTCTGGGGGCTGCGGACATGGCTGTGTTCGATGTCCGGCTGAGTGGGAAGACCAAGACGGTGCCAGGATACCTTCGAGTCGGGTAGGGCCTCCGCGTCCTTGGGCGTCTTTCCCTGCCTTCCAGCTCTTGATCTTATGCCTCTGATCCTAATGGACTCGCTTGAGCCCTCCTGTCCCTGCTGCCACCTCTCTGTGCCTCAGATTCTGCACGCTGTAGTGGGACAGCGGTGCCAGTCGGCAGGGGCATCGTGACGATTCAATGAGTTGGTGTGTCTCAGCAACTAGAACAGAAGCTTTAGTTAATATATTGGGCAAAGTGGGGGTTGAGATGCTGAAACAAAAATGTCTTCCCAAATGGAGGTCACCCAGAGGCCCAGGTTCCTGGCCTTCCCTGGGGCAGCTAGTCTCAGCCCTGGCTGCACATCGGGCCAGGATCCCTCTTCTCTTCACTCCCACTCCAGGGACATGGGTGGCTTTGCCATCTGGTGCAAGAAGGCCAAGGCCCCAAAGCCAGTGCCTAAGCCTCGAGGTCTCAATCGGGAAATGCGGGGTCTCTCGCTGGACCCACCTAGCCAGCCCAGGTGAGCCCTTAGGCACCGGGGTTGGGAGGGCTCATGAGGGGGCTGACGCTTGACCAGGGTTCTGGTACCCTGTCCCCCAGCAAAAGCACCTTTCCAGAGCGAACGCTGTCAAGGCTGGGCTCTCGTGCATCCACCCTTCGGAGGAGTGACTCTATCTACGAGGCATCCAATCTCTATGGCATCTCAGGTGAGTACAGAGTGGGGAAACTGAGGCATAGAGAGGGGAGGTGTGGCTGCCCCAAGATTACAACACCAGGAGAGCAACAGGGCCAGAACTGGGTCTAGGCTGTGCCCCATCGTCCGCTTCCATCAGCTCTGTTTTGAGATTCTGGCCTCACACGCTAGGCCAGTGCTGTCCCACAGCCACGCCCCCAGCACCCCAGCCCCAACTCTGGATTCTGTGAAGACTGGGAGGCCCCTCAGGGCCGGGTGGGTGGCTAGTAGTGCTCCAGGCCCTTGAGCTGCCTCCCTGTTATCTTTCCAGCCATGGATGGGGTACCCTTCACGCTGCACCCCCGATTTGAGGGCAAGAGCTGTGGCCCACTGGTAAGTCAGAGCCTGAAGAGCCTGGATCTGCTTCATCCCAAGACTGTTCTAGATGCCAGGAGGTCCCTGCTCCAGCCACAGCATGGTGGCCCATGTCCCAGGCTGGGGAAGCCAGTGGAGGCTAAGGAGTGGTAGCCAGAGGTCTCCAAACCCAGAATGGGGGCAGTCAGCAAGGTCGCTGGATGCTGGTAGCAGGGCTGTGACAGGAGGGGGAAGAGCATGTCCACACAAGCATGTGGGTGGGCCTCCTTAAGAGGAAGGAATGAGGGGTCTGAATTGGGACTCTGCTCAAGACTAATGTGCCCCTCCCTACTAGGCCTTTTCTGCCTTTGGGGACCTGACCATCAAGTCACTGGCAGACATTGAGGAGGAGGTGGGTACAAGCATGCAGAGGTGCTGGGACCACCCCAGGGTGCCCCATCTCCCCTTGTCCCCCACCTCCCCCAGGCATACACAGCTTTCCAACACTGGAGAACACTTGGTCCCCAAATGGTCCCTATTCCTTGGTCACCTCTCCTTTCACCCCAGCCCCTCCCTCCCTCTGCCTTTCCTGTTCTTCCAGTACAATTACGGCTTCGTGGTGGAGAAGACCGCAGCGGCCCGCCTGCCCCCCAGCGTCTCATAGTTCCTCCACTCCAGGGAAGAGCCCAGTGCTCGAGCCCCGCAGCCTGGTGGCCACGCCGTCTTACCGCATCTTGGGAACCTCTGAGGCCAGGGTGGTCCAGACCCTCAGCCACCCGGCTAGAGCTGCAGCCCTCCAGGAGTGGGCAAGACAAGGCTGCTTGCTGGTGGGGTCTCATGTGCCCAGGCCTTGGGGCTGGATGGAAACCAGTGCCTTCAAGTCACACTTGTCAAAACTGTCTGGTGCCTGGAGGTGGCGCGGGCGTCCTCCCAGTAATAAACACTACCCTGCCCCTGCTGTGTGGAGTCCTGATCCTGGCCCCAGTCCTCCTCATGCAGCCCATCAAGGAAGTGGGCAACATCATGGCGGGGACTTCCCTTTTCCAGAGGGGGAAACTGAGGCTCAGGGAAGGACTGAGCCAGGATTGTAGGTTTGTTGGACATAATAGAATTCACAGAGCTGCTGTTGATGTCGTGATGACCATGTTCCTAGCACCCCTCGCACAACCCGTCATTTGGCCTTCGTCAGCCCAGGCGGTCCAGTGTTGATAACAGTTTACAAGCAGGGAACTCAGGGCTGGTCAGGTCAGAGCTGGGCTTGGAACCCAGAGCCTGCTCTCCTGACAGTCAGGCTGTGAAGCCTCTCTCTTGTCCTCTGCTGGGTTGTACGTTCAAGGCACCGGGTAATACAGTCCATTCTCGTCATTCTCACTAGTTAAGTTACATAAAGTTGCCATGGAAACTGAATTAGCAAATTCTGGTCCCCTGTCCACCAGAAAAAGCACCTTTCCAGAGCTGGGGGGACAAAGGGTTGGGCTCCTTCCTAATCCTGATCACATCATTTTCAACTGATCAACACACAACTCTGTTTTATGTGTGTTTCTGTTTAAAAGCTCAGGATGCAGGTGGATTCCCTCACATTGAACTCTGGGCAGGCAGGACTGTAGGGCGCGCCTGGACGAAGCTTCCCTAACCCTCTTTCCTCAGTAAGGCTGTGCTTGTGCTTGGATAACTAGAGAGTTCCAGCGCTATGCTGCTGGGTGGTGGGGGCTTTTCCATGATGACATCTCGAAGGAAAAGCCCCCCAGTTCAAAAGCCATGGCCCCATGTAGACCACAGGCAGGACCTCTGTGCACGGTAAGAGCTGCGACAGGCTCTGGCCAGCTTCCGCAGGGAACATGCTTGCAGAGGTAAGTTTTCCTTCTTTCTGTGGGCATGTCCACAAATGACAGAGCACGCCACGTGTGGAGATTTTGGGTAACAAATACAGGTTACCCTCAATTCATGTGTTCCAAACGCACAGATTCAACTAACCACAGATCAAAAATGTGCATGGAAAAAACCCATTTTGTACTGAACATATATAGGCTGTGTGTGTGTGTGTGAGAGAAATACAGGATCCAGGAGCCGTGGTGCACACCTGAATCCCAGCATCTCTGGAGGCTAAGGCAGGAAGATCAAAAGTAGAGGCCAGCCTCAGCAGCTTGGTGAAACCCTATCTCAAAAAATCAAAAGGGCTGGGGATGAAGCTTCGTGGTAGAGAGCCCCTGGGTTCAATCCCCAGTGTCACATACACACAGAGTACAGTATAGCAATTATGTTCATATCACTTAGCTTTGTGGGGGCATTATTTGTCCTCGTTACCTCAGGCTTCCATCCCTGAGGGCAGGCGGGACAATCCGCCAGATTGTCCAACCAGAGCCGATCAGGAGGAGGATGAGTGCCCACGGCTGGAACCTGGGCCCCTCCTCGTCGGGGGACCCCTTCCCACCCAGCCGGGGAAACAGGCAACCACACGCAGCTGATGGCAGCTCAGAATCCGTTTTATTATCCAGGCACACAGGTTTTTATATAGAGGGGAGAAGCCAAGGAATTCATAATCCTTCTAAGAGAGTTGTTAGGGGTTATGCAGATTTTGAGTACAGATAAACAACTGGGGAACAGCCTATGGTTAGCACATTCTAACCCACCCTAATCTTTATTTTGCATAACAATTAGGAAGCTTAAAGCAGGACCTAGCAGCCCTTCCAGAAGGAACTTATAGAAATAGTAGTAATAAGATCACTCTAGGGCAGCTGATGAAATGGGGGTGAAGGCTAGACCCCAATATAGCTTGTATTAAAGACAATCTAGAGATGATTTAAAATAATCCATAGGAGAAAGAGCTATAGGTTCTACGCAAACGCTACACCATTTTATGTAAGGGATTTGGGCACCAGTGGATTTTGGAATCCGCAAAAGTCCTCGAACCGATCTCCTGGTACTCAGGAATGACTAGGCTTCAGCAAGTAGAATAATTCATAAAAACCGATTCCGTGAGTGATAAAATGGGCTGTTTGTGGAATGAGCCGCCCCAGGTTCACACCCTCCGCTTCTTCCCTTTCCGATCCCCCTCCCCCCAGCGCCTGTGTCCCGGGTTCTGCCGCAGGCACAAACATCTGCCAGATTTCTGCTTAAAAAAGCGAAGGCTCATTTCTCGTACACGATAGGTGCTCACGCGGGGGTGCAACTGACCGCGCCAGTTGTGGCGGTGTAGAAACCCACCGGATGGGGCCGCCACCGTACTCCAGGAACCGTGGAAAGCACTCAGCTGTTTCTCCCGCTGCCTGTAAAAGCTCCGGCCGCGGAAGCGCCTGCTTCCTGCTCATTGGTCAGAACGATCGCGTGGAGGCGGGGCTCCTGGAAGGGACGCCCCGCCCACCCAGGGACCTGTGCTCCTGAGTGGAGGGGCGGGGCCCGGAACTGCAGGGGGTGGAGCCAGACAGAGGGGCCTACCTGGCCGGGTCGGAGGGGTGTTAAAGAAAATTTAACGTTGACACTGGTTAAAACGATAAACAAGACTATCGCAACAGGGGAGGAGGCGCCACTCCTAATACAGGAACAAGTGGGGATGTATAACCAGGGAGCAGGGGGAGGGGGACAGCGGATGGAAAATCGGCCTGGGGAGACGCGAGCGAGGGGATTCTTACTAACCGGGCTTGGCAGGGTTTTTGCCGAAGGCAGACTGGGGTGATCAGACCTCAAGGAGGGTGGGAGGAGATGCTTTCCCAACTGACTGAGCAACATTCTTGCTAAGACTGGCCTAGGCGGGTGGAGCGGTGGCTCAGCGGTTACGGCGCTTGCCTGGCGTGCGCAAGTACGCAAGTTCAAACCCCAGCACCACGTACACAATCAAGTGTCCCAGGGATGAAAGTCATATGAAAAACTAAATAAATATTGCTTTTCGGGGCTGGAGCGGTGGCTCGGCAGTTATGGCGCTTGCCTGGCATGCGCAAGTACATA
Organism: Aplodontia rufa; assembly: GCA_004027875.1. Classification (NCBI taxonomy): domain Eukaryota; kingdom Metazoa; phylum Chordata; class Mammalia; order Rodentia; family Aplodontiidae; genus Aplodontia; species Aplodontia rufa. The sequence continues at coordinate 53,310 of PVKS010009365.1, forward strand.
GGTTCGAACCCCAGCACCACGTACACAACTAAGTGTCAGAGCAACGAAAGCCTTGTGAAAAAGTAAATAAAATGGATTCTCTCTCCCCTCCTTCTTAAAAAAAAAAGAAAGAAAGAAAGAAAAAAGGACTGGCCTAGGCAGGTCAAAGACAGGACAGGGCCAAGGTGAGGGCCAGTTAGAAGAGAGCTCAGCGGAACCTCGCTAAAGTGTGGTTACGTAGAGAGCCGTGGTCCTGCCTGGGTAGTCAGAAGGGGGAGACACTGAGCTATCCTGGAGGAGATCGTGCAAAATGCACCTCCTCCCCCAGACCTTCTGCTGCCTTGGGTAAACTAGGTCTCCAGCTAAGGCATCTACCGTATCTCCCTGCTCTGGGAGCAGCCAGCACCCTGCCAGGTCCCGCGCCCGCTGCTCTGGCGCCGGACATAGAATCCGATCCCGCTGGGAAGCAAAGGCCATTTGTTTTCTCTGGTCACCTTCCCAGCTGCCCCGAAATCAGCCCTGGATCACTTTTCAGGGTGTCCATGTGACTAGGGGCCTCCGGACACTCCATCTGTACCTTGGGTCCCACTGGACCGTCATTTCTACACAGCCACATCCTCAGGCCTTTCTTTCTTTCTTTCTTTCTTTCTTTCTTTTTTTTAAGTACTGGGAATTGAACCCAGAGGTGCTTAATCACTGAGTCAAATCCCCAGCCCTTTTTATTTTTTATTTTGAGACAGGGTCTTGCTAAGTTGCGTTTGGCTTTGCTAAATTGCTGAGGCTGGCCTCAAACTTGTGATCCTCCTGCCTCAGCCTCCTGAGCCACTGGAATTACAGGCCTGCTGCACCACACCTGGCTCTAGCTGCTTCTCTTGATTAGTGCAGAAACACTTGCAACCTCTGATAGGAATGTTCCTGCAGCCTGAAGTCCAAGCAGCGTGGACAATGTGGCTTCTAGTGGCCTCTGGCAGAGGCAATTCTGGAATCTCCTGGCTTAAAGTGTTGCAGAGCCTGGCTGTGGTCCCTGGTGCTTCCCATCCCCAAATCAGAAGGAACTGGCTGCGCCTGCTGTCTGCACCCCTCCTTCTCCCACAGCTACCTGACTTCCATCCCGTCCTTTTTCCTGTCCTTAATTATTTATTTTTTGTGTTGCTAGGGATTATGGATCTGGAATATCTCTCAAAAGCTCAATGAAGGGGCTGGAGCGGTGGCTCAGCGGTCACAGCGCTTGCCTGGCAGGCGCGAAACGTGGGTTCAAATCCCAGCACCACGTACACAACCAAGCGTCCGAGCAATAGAGCAATGAAAGCCATGTGAAAAACTAAATAAAATTGATTCTCTCTCTCTCACTTAAAAAAAAAAGCTCGATGAACAGCGTGGAGAGGTGGGGCTGTACGGAGGTGATTGGATCACAAGGACTCTGACCTCATCAGTGGCTTAGTCCTTTGCAATCTGAGTGGGCTACTGGGAGGTGGTGGAGACCACAGGCAGCTGGGCAGGTGGGCATGGCTGGAGGAAATGGGTAACTGGGAGCACGCCTTTGGGGACCACATCTTGTCCTGGAACACCCCTTCTCTCTCTCCCTCTCTGCCGACCGACTGTCCTCTGCCACACCCTTCCCCTAGAATGTTCCACCTCACATCAGGCCAAAAGCAATGAAGCCAGTCAACCATGGTCTGAGACTTCTGAAACCATGAGCCAAATAAATCATTCGTCCTTTAAGCTGCTCTTACCGGATATTTTGGTCACAGTGACAAAAGCTAACAAAGGGATTAAACTCTTGCATGAGTTCTGAGGGACAAATGCTCCAATGAGAGGAAGCAGCACCTAGACTCCTGGTCTACAGAAACCAAGGGCTAGATTTTGGGTGTGGTTTGTTTCTCCAGGGCTCTTGTGAAGCCTGGTGTCTGGGGTGGTGATATTAAGAGGTGGTGGGCTCTTTAAGAGGCGGGGCTTAGCAGGAGCTCAGTTGTTGGGAACATTACTGTTCCCTGGGATCCTGCTGAACTGTCACCAAAGGGTTATTACAAAAGAGCAACCCTGGCTCTGCTCTGGCCTCTTGTCTACCCCTGTGACCTCTCCCTCACCTTTGCTCCAGCCATGACACCATCTGCCATGAGGTCCTCACCAGCACTGAGCTGATGCTGGCGCCTCACCCTTGAACCTCTACAACTGTGCTCTAGGGCTGCTCACATAGCTCAGTGGTGGACCGCTTGCTTAGCATGCAGTGGGCCCTGGGTTTGGTTCCCAGCACTGCAATAAAGATAAAACAAAGCCAAACTGGACACTAATAAACCTCTTTTCTTGATAATTTACCTAGCCTTGGATATTTTGCTATATCAATGGAAAATGCTCTTATACACAGAGGTAATAGATATGCATTGTTTCAAGCTGTTAAATTTTGGGGATAATTTGTTATGCAGCAATAGCTAACTGATATATATATATATATATATATATATATATATATATATATATATACACAAGACATGTAAGTGAGGGAGAGAAGTGTATGGTTATCAAGTAGCATTTATTTGGTTCTTGCTTCATTTGTCCTAGTAAACACTCTTGCACATATCCGAGTCAAGAAATTCAACTTAATAAAACCAATCTGAAAATACTGACCTTCTAAATATATTTCATCCAAAATATATTGTTTAGTTAGCAATATTGCTTTTTCCTGAGTATAAACAACTCTTAGAAAGTCCCCTCCATCTCAACAGTATCGCTGTTCCTATTGGCCACATATAAAGTGACTGGTAGAGGAAAAGGCCAGGGCTCCCCCCAACTTTTTTTTTTTTTAAAGAGAGAGGGACAGTGAGAGAGACAGAAAGAGAGGAACAACTTTATTTAGTTTTTCACGTGGCCTTAGTTGCTCCAACACTTAGTTGTATACGTGGTGCCGGGGTTTGAACCCAGGTCCTCGTGCTTGCCAGGCAAGTACCGAAACCACTGAGCCAAGGCTCCATTCCCCCCAACGTTTTTCTTTTCTTTTTCTTTTTTCTTTTCTTTTCTTTCTTTCTTTTTTTTTAGAGAGAGAGAGAAAGAGAGAGAGAGAAAGGGAGGAAGTGAATCAATTTTATTTATTTTTTCCCATCTGGTCTTCCTTTCTCCGACACTCAGTTGTGTATGTGGTGCTGGGGTTCAAAGCTGGGCCCTTGCCATGCTGAGCTGCTGCTCCAGCCCTCCCCACAACTTTTATGTGAGCTCCAGGAACTCTGTATTGAAAAGTACTCAACATGCTTGTTGGCCCTGCTGTGGTTACAGTGTGCTTCCTGAAGGTCATGCATGGAAAACTTCATTCTTGTTACCACTGTGTTGAGAGGTGGGACCCTTATTAGCTGCTGAGGCCAAGTGGACTCTGTCCTCCTGCACGGATGGGAGTGCCTTCCTCTAAGCTGATGAACTCAGCTCCTTCCCTCTTGCTCTCACCATGTGATGCTCCTGCCATGTGGTGACAACAGGTTGGCCAGTGGTCACCAGGGGCCAGCCCCTTGTTCTTAATTCCCAGTCTCCAGAACTGTGAGAAAATAAACTTCTTTTTTTTTTAATAAATCACCCAGCCATTAGCATTCTGTTATAGCAGCACACAAAAACACCAAGACAGGGGCTAGAGTGGTGGCTCAGCAGTTATGGCTTTTCCTTGGCATGCGAGAGGATGTGGGTTCGAACCCCAGCCCCACGTACACAACGGAGTGTCAGAGCAATGAAGGCCACATGGAAAACTAAATAAAATAGACTCTCCCTTTCTCTCTAACTGTCCCTCTCTCTAAAAAAAGAAATGTCTGCTTTGGAAAAAGCACTGGTTTAAAAAAAAAAAAAAGACCAAGACAGGTCCCTTGTTGGGCTGATTAAGCTGCTCAAGAGGGCACAGGTTAAATGTCACCAGCACAGAGGACTCCAACTCAGCTGCTTGAGAAGCTAATAGCGCTGAAGCCTCGAGAGAAGGCCCAGGGTGCTCAGCAAGTGGTGAGCACCCGAATTTCAACACTTTTATTTTTCCAGTGCTGGGAAGGGACCCTAGGGCCTTGCACATGCTAGGTTCCTACTCTGCCCTCAGTACCTCTTCTCAAGCATAAACAGCGAGGTGAAATGCTTCCAACAGCCCATTTTTGCTGTTGGACCAATGCGACACAGCTGGAGCAGACGTGACTGCCCTCTCCCCTCGCCTCCTCCACGTTCACCGGTGCTGGATGAAGTTTGCGGAAGGCAGATACCAGTGACCCTGTCGGGGACCTCCTGAGACCACAGCGGTGTGTCCAGCTGGGACACATATGTTGGCGGCCCTCAGCCAACGTATGATGGGAGTCAGAGGGTGGGAGATCTCCGTGGGTGCACCTGCACTGCCTCCCTGAGGTCCCCAGCAGGACGCAGCCGCATTGCCCACAGCGCGGGCTGCTCACTAGCGCCCCCTACAGGGATTCCTGCGATGGTCTCCCAGATAAACCTCATCCTCGCATCCTGCGATCATTTCCAAGATCTCGTTCTTTTGACCTCAGAACAAGGCAATATTTATTTTTCTTCCCAGACTGGAGATGGAGGGACGCTCTGCCACTGAGCTATATCCCCAATCCATTTTACTTTATTTTGAGACAGGTTCTTGCTAAGTCGTTGAGGGTCTCCCCCCTCCCACTCCCCCCACCCCCCGTTGCCCAGGCTGCTCTCAAACCTGGGCTCCTCTTGCCTGGGCCTCCACGGTGGCTGGGATCACAGCAGCGGGCGACCACGCCCAGCAGGCAATGTGTTCAACAGGCCCGGTCCACTCCCCGGACACACCAGGGGTGCATTAATTCTCTTTCCTATGTTCTCCTGGCTGTGCTGGGATGCAGGAGGTTACCCCTATTTTAGAAGCAAGAAATAAGGCAGGTCCTGGTTCCTGGAATGTTCTGTGTTCTGTACGGCAAACCCGGATCAGGTGCCTCCCAGACCTGAGTGCTTGGCTTTGACCCCAATGCGCCAGGTCCCTCCTTGCCTGATTGTGACTGAGATAGGAGGCAGAGCTGCCAGGAGGCCACCCCAGTGGAACCGAGCAGAGGTCCCAGTGCTCAAGTTCAAAGTCTCAGGAGCACAAGCAGGGAGGAGACTTGGGTGAGACTGGGAGGCGCCCAGGGTGCTAAAACCACGACCCGCGTCCCTGTGGGGGAAAGAAGGACGCAGACACACAGGGTAGATTTAAGTTGCAGGGAATCAGGGGCCACAAGAGCGAAGCCCGAGTCTCTCTCCACCTGCTACGGGAAGGTTACCAGTGGTTAAAGATAAGGACGGGCATCCTGGGACTTCAAAGTGAAGGTAGCAGGCTGGAGCGGTGGCTCAGTGGTTTCGGCGCTTGCCTGGCAAGCACGAGGACCCGGGTTCAAACCCCAGCACCACGTACACAACTAAGTGTTGGAGCAACGAAAACCAGATGAAAAACTAAATAAAATTCTTTCTCTCGCTCTCTCTTTTAAAAAAAAAGTGAAGGTAGCTACTCTTGAGTATTTGGGAGGTCGTTTCTGCACCCAGACAAGAACATTTGCCTTGAGAAGACTCAGTGCTTTCAGCCGCCTGGCCAGGGCGTGCCCTGAACTCGACCTTGCCTGGACGCAGGTGAGCTGGCTGCTGGCACTCCCGACTTCCACAACCAAGGCTAGGGAGGTGCAAGCCTCACTTCAGGGACCCACCCTGAACCTGAGGAAGCTCCTTAAATGCTTTTTAAAAATTTAGGTGAAAGTCGCATAGATTTAACTTTCTCTTCCCAGTACTGGGGATTGAACCCCGGGCTTCTGTACCAGTGAGTTACATGAGCCACATCCTCAGACTTTTTTTTCTTAGCACTGGGAATTGAACCCAAAGGTGCTTAATCACTGAGCCACATTCCCAGCCCTTTTTATTTTTATTTTGAAACAGGGGCTAAGTTGCTGAGGCTGACCTTGACCTTGTGATCCTCTTGCCTCAGCTTCTTGCGTGGCTGACTATAGGTGTGCACCCCTGAGCCTATGCACCATTTATATTAATGTTCTCCTCTTAATTGGTGTTTATCATCCTGTCCCAAAGCCTGTCCCTGCTGGGGACCCCATATCAGGTGCATCGAACACACTTAGTTCTTGGTTCCTCCCCGCAGGCAATGAGGAGGTGTGTGCAGCTTCTCCGGGGTCTCCAGGGGGAGGGGTGCAGTGAGCCGCCTGGGTCTGTATGTCTCTGCCCAGAGTCAGAGCCGGGGCCCAGCTCCTGTTGCCTCTTTGCCCACTCGAAGGGCTTCCAACTGGGCTTCAACCTATGCGGGGCACACGCTGTCCACTATTCTAGCCCACCCCGGTCACCACCCTGGGCCCACCCACAGCCCTGGGCTGGGTCACAAGGCACATTAGCACACTGGTTAAAGAACACAGAAATATGGGCTGGAGCAGTGCAGCGGTTCCGGCGCTTGCCTGACATGTTCCAGCTCGCAGGTTCAAACCCCAGCACCACGTACACAACAGTGTTGGAGCAATGAAAGCCACATGAGAAACTAAATAAAACTGATTCTCTCTCTCTCTCTCTCTCGCTGTCCCTTTCTCTTTAAAAAACAAACAAACAAAAAAAGCAAAACACAGAGAGTGAGCTTTGGAGTTTATTTAGGGGTCTTGCGAGATGGGAGATAAATGGGGGAGGCTCCATGAGCTCCTTTGGGGTCTGTTGGGTCTCACCCAGAGCAACACAGGCAGGAAGGACCTACTGTGCACAGGCCTCCAGAAAGCTCGAATGGAGTCAGTCTTCAGGCAGCCTGAAGGTAGGAATCACTCAGTTCCGTTTTACAGACAGGGAAACTGAGGCACAGAGCAGCCAGTCCCTCAGTCAGGAGTCTGGGTCCAGCCCTCTGGGCATGTGCCTGGCCTTGGGCTGCTCTGAGCTTGGCACACGTGAGTCTCGAACCTTCCCAGCCCCAGCGGGCTGTGGGGGCAGTTGCGCAGAATCTGAGATTTGCACCATCTGTCAGCAGGAGGGGGTTAGGAGACCCAGGTGCAAGTCCTGGCTCGGATGCTCAGAACTGGGACCTCTGGTGAGTCACTGCCCCTCTTGGGGCCTCGATTTCCTCATCTGTAAAATGGATGGAGACACTTAGAGAATCACTGCCCCAGCCCCATTCGCCCTTCCTGCATGTAAAGAACTGCATTCATTCTGGGCAACCACATTTCTCAGCTTCCCCTCCTTTGAGGTCTGATCTTAGAACTCTGTTCTGGCCAGTGAGGCATAAGCAGAAAGGCACCAAGGCCTCATAGGAAGACTTCCAGAAGACAGTGAGCCAGCCCTGGACTTTGATGTTCCTTTCTAGTGAGGAGGTAAAAGCTGGAGCCTTGGCAGTTATTTTGTGCCATGAGGCAACCGTAAGGACTGTGATCAGGGATGCTGTGAACTGTAAGAGAAATCAAGTCCTACTGCTACTGCAGCTGAGCCTGGACCTATCTCTATGGTGTCTTCTTCTTGCTGCCCTATCCCTGATCCTTGGGCTCACACCAGTGTGGAGTCCTTTCCAGTGGCCCTGGGCCGGTGGCCCAGCATACTACACATCTCATGAGTGACCCCCTCCCAGTGCCCCAGGCCAGTTGACAGTGTCCGGTGCATGCGGGTTGTAGGCAGGCTGCTCTCCCGGCCTCCCCCAGGGACTGCAGGAGCTGTGGCAGTGGCAATGGTCCCAAGGGGGTGCCCAGACTCCAGGCAGGATGAATAGGGGGTCCGACGGTGGATACCATGCTGAGGCTGAGCTCTGGGGCTGTCCTTGGAGGCTTCAGCAGGCCGTTCAGGATGTTCTTCAAACGATGGTGGGGACAGATCACGGAGGCCATGATGGGTGGCCCGGGCAGCCCGGAGCAGAGTGTGGGTCAGAATGGCCACCAGAACCAGGGCACCTGAGCCAAGGATGGAAGCAGCTGCTGCACCGGCCTCAATCTCAAAAAGCAGCAGGGCATAGATGGACAGCGCTAGGGACGGAAACGTCGCTGGTTTACTCGGTCAGCAAACATCTGTTCTCCAAGCCCACAGGGAGATCCCCCAAATAGCAGTGACAATAGAAAACCCTGCAACAGGGTTGGAGCGGTGGCTCAGCAGTTAGGGTTACGGCGCTCGCCTGGCATGCGCAAGTACGAGAGTTCAAGCCCCCAGCACCACGTACACAAAGAAGTCTTGGAGCACCGAAAGCCACATGAAAAACTAAATAAAATTGATTCTCTCTCTCTCTCTGTCTCTCTCTCTTTAAAAAAGAAAAGAAAAGAAAAGAAAACCCGGTAAGAAGCTGGTGACACATGCCTGTAATCCCAGCAACTTGGGAGGCTGAGACAGGAGGACTGTAAGTTTGAGGCCAGCCTCAGCAACTTACAGAGACCCTAAGCAATTTAGCAAGATCTTGTCTAAAATATAAACACTAAAATTTTCCCCAAAGCAGAAGGCAGGGTGCTGTTCCATAGGCCATGGCATGGATGAACCTCCAAAACAACGTGCCCAGTGACACCGCGAGGTGTGTGATGCCATCGACACGAAGTGTTCAGAACGGGCCAATCCATAGTCACGAAGTGGATTGGTGGTGCCAGGGTTGGGGGAAGGGAGCGGGGTTGCCTTTTGAATGATAAAAATGTTCTGGAACCAGAGAGTAGTTGTCAATGGTTGCTTGACGTTAGGAATTCGCTGAATGCCCCTGAGTTGGATATACCACTATTTTCAGTACTGAGGAATGAACCTAGCAGTGCTCTACCCGGGAGCTATGTCCTCAGCCCTTTTTATTTTAAAAAAATTTTTAGTTGTAGATGGACAGGATACCTTTATTTTCTGTGTTTATTTTTAAGTGATGCTGAGGATCCCACCCAGTGCCTCACACGTGCTAGGCAAGTGTTTGATCACTGACCTGGGAGTCCAGCCCCAGCCCTTTTTATTTTTTTATTTTGAGACAGAGTCTCTGGAAGTTGCCCAGTCCGTTCTTGGATTTAGTCTTTCTGCCTCAACCTCCTAAATAGCTGGGATTACAGGCACCATGCTAAGCCTGAATTGTGTACTTTAAAGTGGCTAAAATGTTAATGCGTCTTCTTTTTGCAGTGCTGGGGAAGGAACCTCCCACTTGCCAGGCAAGTGCTGTACCCCTGAGCCTCACCCCCAGCCTAAAACGGTAAATTTTTTGTTTCGTGTGGCTTACTACAGATACAAACAGCTGCAACTCGGATGTGGAGTTCTGGAGTTCCCCCTGGTCCTGGATGCCTACCCTGCCTCCTGCCTCCGGCATCCTCAGCTGTTGGGATCAGAACCCGGGTTAGCTCTGCTCCAGCCTCGAGTGCCGGGAGGGAATTGCAGCCTCTCTCTGGCCTCAGTTTGCCACTCTGAGCAATGAGACAAGGTGTCAACCCGACCTTGAGGACCCCCAAGTGACCCTCCCTCGTCCTATCCGGTGTCCAGTTGGCACCAATTTTAGCAGTGGGGACAGTTCTATGTATCGTAGGACGTTTAGCAGCTTCTATCTCCAACCTGTCGTGGCTGCCAAAAACATCTCCAGACATTGCCAAACCTTCTGTGAGAACAGAACCGGCCGCACCTGGGATCCGTTAAGCCCGTCTCTACCACCGCGCCGCCTGGGCTGGAGGACTCCTAACCAATCAGCCTAGGCATCAGTCATATGCTAATGAAGCTAGGCTTGGCCAATCAGAGCCTTGCTTTCCCTTGTCCTAGTGATTGGTGGAGGGAGATCACATGACCTCAGTGCGGCCTATCAGAGTCAGCCCTGGGACTTTGGCTTGGCCTATTGGGATAGAGGGATTTCTTCCTGCCCTGGCGGGGTGCGGGGCGGGGGGTGTAGGAGAGAAACCCGGGATGGATCTGGGCTGTGTGCCACTCTCTGGGCTGTGTTTACTCTTTCTCTAACTCTGCACCCTTGCCTTTGAAGATGCCACACTGCATCATGCCTGATTATTAAAGTGGGGCCAAGGACCTTCTTTGCTCTGAACAGTTTGAAAGGGTTTTTTATGATTCTTCTTTTGGCTCTGGCTAGCAGTGAATGGGAGACTGGCTGGATGTGCTTGTGAATTCTTGCAGAATGAGGTCACCTAACCTCCAAAGGAGTCTGAACAGGAGGTGATTGAATTCTCAGTTTAACACTTAATGAGTCTGACCCAATAGAACTTTTTTTCCCTTCGTGATTTTTCTTCTACTTTAGAATGAGGATCTGTTATTCTCCAGGACATCAATATTTTTTGTCAGCCCACGAAAAGGCTTGCGGGTGTAGGCTTTATGTCAAAAGTGCTCAAAGCCTGACAGCAGGTGGAGAGCTGAGGCCAGAGGCATTTCACGTCGCCTCCTTGAGCGCCTGGATCCAGCCACACGTGAAGCCGGCTACTCCTGAGAATTTCAGATACGAGAGTCACTGATGCTGCTGTCCTTTAAAAAAATCCCACAGCTAGAACCTCTGATCACCTCAAACAACAACTTACTTACTAATTCTCACAGTGAATCCTAGGTTTATGTTTTGTAAAAGATACTTTAAATTTATCATTTTAGCTTCTATTTTTCTATTGTGAGACTAAGAAAAAGTAGTAGCCTCTATAAATATGTACCATTTATAAATTTAAAACGTCATAGAGTTATAAAAACTATTGGGAATAAATTACCTTTAATCATAAGAAAAAATAAAATCAGTAATAGAAAATCTCTCTCTCTCTTTTAAAGACAAAGAGAGGGAGAGTGAGTGAGAGAGAGAGAGAGAATTAACTTTTTTAGTTTTGTATCTGGTCTTTGTTGCTGTGATACTTAGTTGTGTACTTAGTGCTAGGGTTTGGACCCAGGTCCTCATGCATGCCAGGCGAGCACATTACCACTGAGCCACCGGTCCAGCCCAAATCTCTGTCCTTCATTCAACTGATTATTTTTCTTCCAGGAAAACAAGTGCTTATAGAGCCAGCAGGGACCTACGTGTATTTCAGCCTTGAGTTTGAAGCTTCATCACACAGTTTTTTCAAGCTTAAAATATAAGCTATCAAGTGTCTTTTTTTTTTTTTAAAGAGAGAGGGACAG